>MJUT01054502.1:150348-160617 GCA_002080005.1 Gigantidas platifrons
TTCATCATCTTGCTAATATCATTGGTTTTGGTATCAAACAAGGAATGGTTCACTTTGTTATCCAAAGTCCTCATATCAGCTTTCTAAACAGACAAAAATAATAATGTGTAATATTAATCAAGTTTGTGACAAACATATTTTATTGACCAATTTGGGGCCTTCGAGGGGCATACAGTTTACATATAACGAAAGAAGATCCAAGTTTATAGCAAACATACAATATACATTCAGACAAAGTTTAAAACATTAGTAATACAAATGTAATATTATATTACCGGTATGACTTGGTACAACACTGACGCTACATTTAGTTTAAATTCTGCATTCACTAAGACTATATAATACTGTTTATATTTGTAATCTATTGTACACCATATTGTTTTCTCAAACTGAAACAAGTTTTCAAAAAGGTTGAGAAAATAAATAAGATTTTATAATCCTCATTATTTAAAATCCAATAAAATCTATCATGATTATTCAATGATAGAAAACTTTCACAGATCGACCCGATCTTATTAAAAAAAATTGATCGTTCATGATTGTATAAAGGACACTCTAAAAAGAAATGTGATTCATCCTCAACTTTTGATAAATTACAATATAGACAAACCCTTTCTTCTCTTTCAAGTATAGATATTTTACCAGCTTGGTTTTTCTTTCTTTCATAATGACCTGTTTCGATACGGAGTTGGCATGCACTTATTCTAAATTTTGTAATAAGATTTCTTTTATTGGAATTCAGTATACTTAAATAAGGCTCTCTCCTAAAACATTCCTTAATTTTATAAAAAGTAGTTAATTTACCTGATACCAACCCTGAGGTTTTCTTATGTTGCCAGTATTCTAGGAAATTTTGTCTTAGACAATTTTTTACATGTATTTTGAACTTTTTTTTCTCTCCAATTTTTAACTACAAAATGTACTGATAAGTCAATTTGTAATTTATTGGCCAGAGCCATAACTGTAGGAAACCAAAGACACTAAATGGTCATCATACATATTTTTTCATCAAATTACTGGGTTTGTTTTGAACTCTATGCCAGTGGAGTGCATAAAAATAAAAGTAATTAGATATATATATTGGGAATTTCCCCAACTCTGCTAAGATTGCTAAATTAGTGGTCTTTTTATTTATGCCAAGGATATATTTACAGAATTTTATGTTTAATTTTTCACATTCCCAATCTTTGTAAATATCATAGATTTCTGATTTTTTTTTGTTTTTCAGACATATTTAAAATACCCCATATTTCAATGCCATTCTATACATTTTTCAGGTCTATCATTAGACTTTTCTCTAAGTGAGTTTACTAAACTCCAGTATTCTTTTGGGTTATTTGTCTGAAGTTGGTCCAACTTTTCTAAAAATAGATTGTCGAAACTTCCTCTTTTTATATTTTCTTAGATTTGCATACACTTTATATGATTTGTATTAAGATCCTCTTACTTGAGGATCATTTGGAAACATCGAGAAATTATTTTCTACAAGAAATGGTGGCACTAACAGAACTTAGTAAACTTACGGTAATGTTAAGTTGCTTAAGCTAGACCATAAATGTTTTCTATTATGCTGCTTGAACAAGTTGGATCAGGATCTGGGAATATTATTTTCATGAGCTCATCAGAAACAGGGAACCATTAACAAAAAAATATTGCAATTTCAACTATATAAACTTACTACATCCACTTCAGTACATGTACCATCAGCCTTATTAACCTGTAGTTGATCACAGTAGGCAAACAATTTCTGTAAAATAATGTTAATATAATATTCACAAAATATATATTATTAAACAAATGACAATATAAAAATATAAATACATTAAAGATTAAAAGTCTTCCATAAAGTGTTTTATATTAATAGATGCAAGAGTGTAAATTGTTGTACTTTAGTGAGTGAAGTACAACAGAACAAGGGTAAAATATCTAAATAGGCTAAAAGATGGCATTCGACTTTCTATTTATTGCTAGGTAAAGTGAAATTACAAACCTCAAATCCTTCTCTGTTTGTCTCCTGTGATGTTAGCATGACATCATGGTCCTAAAAAAAAATCCAACATTCAAATCAGCAAGTTTAGTATGCAAATGTTTGTAATTCAAAAATGAAAATTTTTAATTTTTAAGCAAATGAAATATCAACATGTTGTGGTAGAATTGTCCATAGCCTTACCTCCATTTTGCCTGCAGAGAACATGAAGGCAATGCTTTGCCCAACAGCATTTTGGGTAATCACTTGCTAAAATCAAGTGATTATACAAGATAATCATATGATTAGTTAATACATTAATTAAAACATGTTCAGCGACAGAATTTAATCTTTGCATTAGCTAATTGTGTGTTAATAAATTGATCATGTAATTTACTAATTAGGGCTAATCATATATGAGCTTGAGTTTTAAGATGGATTGGCAGGTATTAGTACTTTATTCCGAGCCAGAAGCAAGGGATAGAATTTACTAATATTCGCTATTCCATGTTAAAACTCAAAACACATTCTGGCTTCCATGTTTTATTTCGATTCTGATACATTTTTGTATGTCTGAGAGTACAAATACGGTAGTATACTTTGATTGGAAGACAGCAATTTATATTTAAGTTTGCGGAAAATGTTGCGCACAATTTATGCTGCCATTGGAAAAGTCAGTCACATTCAACGGCGCAAGTGCTAATAAGATTATACCGAATGGATAACTTGTTCGTTTGTTAACAAAGCGAAAGAAGGAGGTCATGGTAGAATTCAGTAAAACTTGATACCATCAGGGACTAACAGTCCACCAGCAGAGGTATCCAACCAGTGATTTAGTAATAAAAACGTAGATATATAAGCTAACCTATCAATATTAAAAGACTACATGACAAGAAATAGTCTAATATGAGAACCATGATTTACACCTTTAACATTATTCATATAAGATAATTGTTGGTATATCTCAAACTTATTATCAGTTGGTACATTTGTACTTACTCCTTTGGCCTGATCCATTTGCTTTTTGCATTCATCACTAAGGACCTGCTTTTCTTTGGTCATATCCTCTATCACTGACATACACTGGAAAAAAAATACATGCAAAATAAAATTTTCTAAAAATTCTTGAAATTTCTTTCCACAATATTGAGCAATTTATATCAGTTATCAAATAAATAGGAGTACCTTAGTGGACACTAAGGCAAACCCTAAACCTAACTCTATACCTAACGCTAACCTTAACCCTAACCCTATACCTAACGCTAACCCTAATCCTAGATCCTTTTGTTGTCATATCCGCATGGTAACAATTTAACAAAATGAAAGGTTATAAATATGTCATGTGCATTGATTATTATAATATCTGACTTTCGAGGGCCACCAAAGTATATTCTACTCAATACTCACATTTTTGTTATATACCATGTTTACAAAAGACTGCTCACACGTGCTAATGTGGGTCACGGGTCACTGTGAGTAGCATGTGTAGTCACGTGAACAGATACAGTGTTGAAAAAACTGTTGATACTCATAAAATATTGATAAATCCAATAAAATTTTATGCTTGTCAGCAAATGAAATCTGTCATCTGATTGGTTAATATTTCTCACGGCAGGGTAAGTGTTTTTACTTATTCGTAACATATAAGAAATATTGTAAATGATTTTTAGGTATATTATAATCATGTAAAATTACTTCTAAAAGTAATTCTCACTGATTTTTTTTTAAAGCATATATTTCAAGCGTTATCAGAATGTGGGCGTGTCGTGAGAAATATTAACCAATCAGATGACAGATAATTTTCATTTGCTGCTGTGTATTTTTAACAATGGCTTCCAACATTTGAAAGGATTTATACCGGACTGTAAAACGTGAGTTACTGCTTTTCGTCTGCACTATGTGAACTGTTCTGGTGATAGTTCAGTCGAAGGCGTTCATAGGTATTTACGACAGTCAGGATTTATGCTGATATTGTCCGCAATTGTGCTCTTTACTCTTGGGAGTTTTACCGTTGACTGTGTCCATAGCAAAACGTTGGTGACCTATTTTGGAGCAAAGTTTCAAGTTTGCAGGGGTGCTCTGACTTCTAGAGTGAAGCAGTTGTGAAAAATTATGTCTCGTCGGAAAGATAAATCAATATGCTAGCGAATGTCAACAAAGATTGTTTGAATGTGTGATTTTTTAATATTTTTTTCAAGCCTGAAACAGTGGCATGGCTACGTTGGTCGTTACATCCCTTGTTAGTATATAGGCCGCGTGACCTCTATGAAAGCGATTCAAGCCCCTGTGTGTGCATTGATTATTACAATATCTGACTTTCGAGGGGCCACCAAAGTATATTCTACTCAATACTTACATTTTTGTATATACAGATAAAAAATAAGTGTTAGATCTGTTGATGTTTATTTAAAGTTTATTTATATAGTCATATATATTTCTTTAAAAATGACTCTTTTGATAATATTTACAGCTTTATTTTGTAGTTCTGTTAATATATAAAACATAGGTGGGTGAATATTTGACTTCAAGCATATTTAGCATCCGGTGTGTTTAAAACAAAATAACAGAAATATTTTGCATTTTTTGTTTTTAAATGTAAGAGAAAAAGATATTGTAAATTTGATAGACAATTTGCTTTCATTTAATTTTCATAGTATGTAATTTTTTTTCGAAGGTTAATGTTAAAAATGTCATTTCCGCAACGTGTCCCAATGGTCTTTTCGACTTATTTGACTGATGTTCAGATAAATTAGATGGTATTGAAAAACCTTAATTTTTAATATATTAGATGGTTTACATATTAATGCTTCAATATGTGCTTATTCATGAGTGCTTTTGTTTTTGAGCATGTCATTATTGCCTAAAATAATGGTGTCCTTAAAAACGCAGTCATTCCCGCAATGGCATTTGAATTTTGCGCTAATGTTTGATGGAAGATAATAACAGAAAGATAGACTGTGACAGTTTAGCAGATGCTTTTTTGATATCCATGATGGCGGATGTAACCATGAATATTTGGTAGCTTTTCTTTAATTTGATCTCTGACTCGACAATTTGTGGGCATATGTTAATTGTAAGTAATTACCGTATGCAGTAAAACAACTTTATACAGTCAAACTTGATTTAAGCAGCCACTTAAGGGCCGGCAAAAACTGGCTGCTTAATAAAGGTGGCCTGTAATTCAAGGTTCACATTTTTATAAGTATTACAAATATTCCGGAATTAAAACTGTTTCGTCCCTGCCAAGGGTACTCATCAGGTGGCTTTGCATATATACGTACATGTGTGTATATATAATATATAAAAAAAAATTAATATTGTATATGCCCCCTGTGGGCCCTTGATTGGTGAATCAATAAATTTATGACTTTAATATGACTTATAATAAACATTTTTAATAATCTGTTGGATTTCCGTTCTTCCAACCCCCATTATCTGTACAACATCTCGAGAACTTTCCCACTGTCGTGTTGTTTCTTTAAGTAGTGTTTCATATGATGAATGAAGGATAAAAAATGTATTTATAATTTATTCATAATCATAAGGTTAACAAAGCAATAACAATGAAGACAGAATGTTCTGAACAATAAAGTCATAGAGCACTAAAATTAAAAAGTCACTATTCATCACATGTATGAATTTTTAAAAAGTCACAGATTGGATATATAATTTTTATGGTTTATCAATTCCATCCTGGAACTTAGTCCTTAAATAATACTTCCATCGGGTTTGGTCCCAAACAAGCCATAACACCTCAATCCGAGATGAATTCATGGTTTGATCGAAATAAGAAGTTTTCCTCGACATCAAAGGTTGTCCTCCGACTAACTGTTTGCACAACGGTTTATAACTATTTTAGTTGCCGCTATCACACTTTCAATCATCTAAGCGTGTGCCACAAACACACTTCCTTATCCCCAATTAACTGTCAATCAGAGGATAATTGTTGTATAATCATCAACACCTTAATTATTTAACTGTAAAGGTGCCAAACAGATCAATAACCGGATATCATTCGTATCTCTCAGCGTTTTTCCTCAGCGAGGTAGTTCCACGTGTAGCAAAAATCAATACTGTGTTAATCACGAATGCTATCCGCAAGCGACAAAAAAAAATATTTGTGACCGTTAAAATAGGTATTTTAACATTATTGGGACATATTTTTCTGGCCATTGGCCGCGTAAAGGAAGTGACCGTTAATTTAAGTTAATTTATTACATTTGTACATAAAAATCCATGGGGGGACCTGGCAGTGACCGGAAAAGAGAGGTGACCGTTTATTTCAAGTGACCGTTAGGGCAAGTTTGACTGTATTTAAATAGAATTTATACAAAAATAACACATATGCAACGATTTTAACCTTATGGACAACAACAACCGAAGATTGGTGCCTTTTACACTTGTGAACCCTCATTATATCATCAAAAATCAACAAAATGTCATTACCGGAACGAGTCATCATCGTATATTTTTGTTGCGGTAATGACATTTGTAGTTACGGTAATGATATTTTTTGTTACCGTAATGATATTTTTTGTTACCGTAATGACGGCCTCATTACGAAATGCACAAATTAAGACATGTATTAATCTGTCTTGTAGTACATTAAATTGATTATGCTAGCTTTTTGCATTGACTAGCATCATTTTACTCCATTTTATCATTACCGTAACATTAATGTCATATCCTCAACATACTGTCCTTACTGTAACACACTGTACTAATTGCACATTTCAACACTTATCTTGTAGTTTTATTGTACAATAAAAAATTCCATCATGTTAATTAAGTTGTTACAAGTATTAAATGGGTATTTCAGTATAACTATATGTGCAGTTAGACATTCATTCATAATTTAGAGTTACGTTTGGGAAAAAATTTCTGACATGTTGAACCTAATTAGAAAATATCGATGGTTTGCGACATTATTCTAAAGGTTTTAATTTACCATATTGTAAAGTGTTTCAAATCCTGTTTGTAACTGAAAATGAAAACTCAATTTTCGTTTCTGTAAAGTTTTGATCCAACATTTTTGTATGTTCCTGAAATGACCATTTAGACTGGCATCCATGTAAAAACTAATAAAAAAAATTCTTTTTTCTAAGTATCAACTACTGCTGTATATATATTTAGAAAAATAAAGGCTATTTCTGTTAAACAGCCTTGGTCAAAATTTGATTCCACTACTTTCGAAATCTAAGAAAACAGAATGTTTTTTGGTGCCCAAGTCAAAGAATGACCCAGGGTGTTGTATGTAACATAATTCACAGGATAAAAATATGAATGAATGAATTGATTTTGGCATTTAACGCCACTTTCAGCAATATTTCAGCTATATCATGGCAACCAGTTTTAGTGGTGGAGGAAGCCGGAGTACCCGAAGAGAACCACCGACCATGGGCAAGCAACTGGTAAACTTTATCACTTGCGGCTGCGAGTCGAGTGCACCCTTTTTTGTAATTTACAAAGCTGGGTGCGAACCCACGCCGTATTGGTGATAGGCTTGTATGAGTTGTTAGATCCAACGACCTAACTCATTGAGCCACCCGTGATATGTGATTACTTTGATTGCCAAAACAAATATGTCAAACTTCAATAATTGGTGCTCTTAATTTATCAAGGAAACTTCAAGGTTTAATGTTTTAATGGAGATTTTGGTAGTGCAAATGGATTTTTTGAAGATTTCATATTTATGTGGTTTCCATTTAAGGGAACGACCATTTAACTTAAAAAGGGGGGGGGGGTTATGGTTTTTTTCCTAAAAAAATATATTATGATTTAGAAGGGAAAGAAATTAAATAATCTATCACAGCATTGGCCACAAAAAAATATTCTGCTTTACATAAGTATAAAATAATAATAATCTGGTTTAAGAGTATTGTTTTGAAAAAACAAATATGCCATATCTACACACCTATAAACCTCACTCTATTTGGAATTTATATTAAAGATTTTGTTTAGTTTTTCAAACTATACTTGACCTTTCAGTAATTACGCCCTATTTTTAATAGATATTGTAAGTGTCCCTTATAAAAAGGGATTGCTGCCTCACACCTTTATATGGGCAATTTATTTGCACTCTGAAATTTGGAAACATGTGGTACATGTATGATGGTTTAAAGGTGTACAACAACAGATCAGCCAGTGAATGTCTTAAACCACAGTCTACACCTTCACCACCAAGGGAATACCATAGAGACTAGTTACGACAATTCCCAAGTCCTTTTCACAAAGATTATCTTACGACAAATTTTAATCTTACGATAAAATCCTTAGGTGTACTCATGTGATAAAGTTTGTCAGTGATTTGTGACAGGTTAGTGGTTTCTCCGAGTACTCCAGTTTTCTCCACCAATAAAACTGACCGATATATTGCTGAAAGGGACGTTAAACACCATAAACCATCTTTCTTAGCAACCTAGTTTCATTTCCATACTGGCATAGCACAACAAAACATTTTTTTCTATAACTAAATCAATCAACAAAAAATAATTAAACAACATTATTCAGAAAATATTGGTGAGTCGTGCTAATGTGGGTCACAGGGTACTGTAAGGTCCTGAAGGATTACCTGAAGGATTATTCTAAACTGTGACACGTGGACGACCTGTGGACTCCTGTTGGNTAGTGTTTTAGAAAGCTTAGAGTATAAACTTTTAAATGAGACCACACTCAGTCTTGTATCTATGAAGATGTAAAAGATATCTGTTTTTGAATGTAGCTAGTAGTGAATTCCAACCTGATTGTGATTCAGCCGAGTGTGTTCGTTTCACTCACTATGTTCGTGAAACTTCACTACCCATATGACGTATTTCTCATCATATTGATAAAATTACCGATTCCTGTGCCTCTTAGCTCCTAAACCAATATACAAGGGTCTTTAATAAATAACATATGAAGAAAAAAACAGGGCCTTGTCACTATCAACTTAAAAAATTCAAACATGATCATAAAGAGAAAGAACAGAAAACTTTAAGGCATTTTAAATGGAATTAGTAATTTAATCATGAAAATTGACATGCAATGTATTCAATTACGACAGATAAAACTCAACCCAATCAATCTATAACATGCAAATGTGTGGGAATGATTCAATGATTACCCATACCCACAGGCACTTGTTTCTGTAAAAAATATATANTGGACAATAGTTTATAAATATAGAATCTTGACAATGTAAAGGGAAGATGCTATGTTATATTTATTCATTTGTTTGATTCTGGAATATTGTTGATCATTGATTTAAACAAGAAAAAAGGGAAAAAAGGGGGTGAATTCCCTTTTCATTGGTTTGCACTCGACTCAGCATGACATGCAACAAGGTGTGTAAAACATTGCAATTTACTGCACCTACTTCTGGCGTTCCTACAGCTAGATCAACCATTTGAGAAAGATTAACCTTAGTTTCCGGCATTTTGATAACTTTTTTCTTACTGACGCTTCACAGAAATTACATATGTAGCCGCTATTGTAAATAATATGGCTCCGTAATTTATCCGTGTACTCCAGTCGGAATTGTCTTTTGACAATAACATATACCTACGCAATACTTCCGTTTTAATCACAAATTTAAAAAAAAACATTGTTTTACGGAGTGAGATGAAAATGAGAGAAGAAATTGAAAGAGGTCAATCTAAATCAATCCTGTTGACTATGATAATTATAAAGATAACATAAAAACACAGAGTCTAATTTAGGAACTACATTTTGTATTCCAAACCGCGGATGTTTTCAAGATGTCATCGTTAGCAACAGTAGCATCCCACGTGATATTTGCTAAAAATAGAGGGAATCCTTTGGAATCCATGTTCTGTATTTTGATTTGAATATTGGGAAGGGGTGAAACATATGTTTTAACTCATAACTCGAGAACAACTGAATTAAGCTATCTTAAATATTGAAACTGGTTATTGCTACAAAAGCGTGCAGCAAGAATTATTCTTAATGCAAAATATGATAGATTCTATATCATACCATCTCTTCAATTATTTAAAAAACTTGGTTGGCTGTCTATTATTAGAATATCATAAAAGTGTTTCATGATGCAACATTCACGAGAAAACGAGGTAGCATTCCTTTGTGAATTCGGATATTTGAAAAGCACATAATCTGAGACCGCCTCAGAATGTAAAACGGCTATCAATCTATAAACACATTCTTCAGTACACAATACCCTTCTTCATCGAAATTTAAGGTACAAGGTGACATTACATCCGCCGAGCGGAGGGAGGCGCGAAAATTTTGGGGGTATTTCGTGTGAAAAATCACGATTTTACGCAAAAAAATCACATTTTCCCCAATTT
>MJUT01054502.1:160655-177537 GCA_002080005.1 Gigantidas platifrons
GCGCCGGGTGCGCCCCCCTTGAATCCGCCCCTACACCCTGCTCAACTGATGTAACCATTCCACAAGACCCTTTTACATCCGAGCATGAAAGTGAATATTTTCATCTTGACATTGTGTTTTGGATAAGAGAATCACTCGGAGAGTATATTTATACTGGCCGTTGTAGCTTTAGACTAACTGGAACTTGCGGTTATTTTGTTTCACTTTCATGCTCGGATGTATATTTTGTTTTATTTGCAGGGTACTAACAAACATGGAAAGCCCTTTACCTTATCACTGTTATTTTAACGTCTCCGTATTTGATGCGTTTATTTGTTTGTTTTGTCTCGTGTGTATTTTTTTTTTTGCTTTGTTGTTTGTTCTTTTAAATGTACTTTTTTTTCTCTGTTTCCAAAAACTCTTTTTCTAATTTCAGATGGCAGAAAATGCTACCATTGAAGGGTCATTGGATGAGTCATTCCACGAGATCTTAAATGAGAATGCACCTACTGATCAAAGCAACAACCAACGAGATGAGAAGTCCTTCATATGTTCCATTTGTGGAAAGATGTTAAAAACAAAAAGTGGACATCTATAGACGCCATGAGATGAGCCACTCTGGTTCCGATCAAAACAAATGGGAATGCCAGATTTGTAGCAAAATATTTGTTGATAAAGGCCACTTTTTCGGCCATAGGCAATAAATCTTTTAAGTGTCCAAACATGCAAGCGGCAGTACACTTGCAAAGCGTCATTTAGAAGACATCTGAAAATTTGTAACGATCCTACTGCAAACCAATTTTTGGAACAAAACCGGGTCATATAAACATCATTCACGAAACCGGGTTCTGCCATTTTGACATGACCCATTTCTTTCGCCCCGTGCTTACTTATATCAATAACTAAAAGCACAAAGTGACGATTCTTGTCATCTTTATTCATCAATCGTTCCTTCAATACATTTCGTTCCATTCAATGTGAGCAATTCAAAGAGAAACTGAGCGAAATTTGTGGTTTATCAGTTAACTCACTAAAAAGTACTCAGGTTCCCGCTGATCAGCTGTTCGTCACTTCCGGTCAAGGTATACATATCCATACGCACACATATACAACATTCCAACTGGTTAAAATGTATAAAGTCAGATTTACCCCCGTGAAAAAAAGAAAATTTAACCCATGAAAGAGTGATCATACAGTACACCGAGGGGTTGCTGTGTCGTTATCGCATGGTTGTTGGATTTACAACTACATGTGCAATCAGTTTCATTGGCGGAGGAAACCGGAGTACCCGGAGAAAACCACCGACCTTCCGCAAGTCACTGACAAACTTTATCACACCACGGCATCAGAGGCATTCAAACTCACAATTTTAATGGCGATAGATTGATTGATTGATTGATTGGTGTTTAACGCATTCAAACTCACAATTTTAATGGCGATAGATTGATTGATTGGTGTTTAACGCTGGACGTTAAGCACCAATCAATCAATCAATCAATCAATCAATCAATCAATCAATCAATCAATCAATCAATCTATCGCCATTAAAATTGTGAGTTTGAATGCCGCTGATGCAGTGGTGTGATAAAGTTTGTCAGTGAGTTTGCGGAAGGTCGGTGGTTTTCTCCGGGTACTCCGGTTTCCTCCGCCAATGAAACTGACCGCCATGATATAGCTGAAATACTCTTGAAAGTGGCGTAAAACACTAGAACTCCTAACCCGTTATGATCTACAGTATGGTGCCAAAAGTATTCGTGCATGTAAAAAAATCCCTATATAATCAACTAAAACCATATTTTTTCAAAAAATTATTGTGAAGTCATTTCTGGATAGATTTTAACAACTTTTACACCAAGACATTCGGAATTGTCTATATTTTGATTGTTTATTTGCTCATTATGTTTATATGAGTTGTTTTTATTTGTACATAATTTAAACATGATTGTTAATTTTTAGGATTTATTTTTAGTTGAAATATATAAGAAAATCAAAGTCAATTTTTATTTGTTGTGTTTAAATTATGTACAAATAAAAACAACTCATATAAATATAATGAGCAAATAAACAATCAAAATATAAGACAATTCCGAATGTCTTGGTGTAAAATGTTAAAAAATCTATCCAGAAATGACTTCACAATAATTTTTTGAAAAAAATATTGTTTTGGTTGATTATATAGGGGTCTTTTTACATGCGCGAATACTTTTGGCCACACACTGTATATGTGTTCACTGTACAGATAAAACAAACAATGCATAGCGATTGTACCCACTAGGTAATGGTTGTATCCATAGTTCGTTTCTGGGGAAATTGTCCTCTGCCACATCTACGCACTTAACGAAACCCACGGATCTATGTAGATTAATATTTCTAATATCAGCTTTCAATTATTTGATAAAGTTTGTCAGTGACTCGGTTTTCTTCGGGCACCGCGGTTTCCTTCACCAATAAAATGACAGCCACGATATAGCTGCATGATATATTGTTGAAAGTGGCGCTAAGCATCATAACCCTAATCCCCTACAGTGCACAGCATCCAAAACTAAAAAATAATAAACAAATAAATAAATAAATAAGAATAATAAACTTTTTTTTCTTCAGTTTTTATAATAAAAATGTCTACTCTTAGCACTATCTGTGACAATAACTATTTTAGAGGATCAGACTGTGTGTTATCCTTCATCATTGATTGATCTTTCATCCAGTGATCCCCAGGCTGTGTGCTATCCTTCATCATTAATTGACCTTTCACGCAATGACCCATAGTTACCTGTAATAGTCAATAATTACATTTTAATTTACATAGTGCTGTTTCCTTGTATTTCATTGGACAACATCTAAATTTCGAAAGTTTACACATGGATAATTATATTGTGCTAAGGAGTATTCATACGCGTAGATTATGTCATATTTTACAATTCAATTTTGCACAACATGATAAAATTGCCATTTTGCTTTTAAAAACAACGATATGATAAACATTTTCACGCACTATATGTTTTTTCATTAAATTATTGGAAACTGTACTACCACAGTTGACGTAAACAAACGTATTACACATGTTGGCATCAGATTCAGCGCACACGACGCGCCTCCAGAACCCATACCATGCACGCTCAATAAAATTGGTAATTATAACTTTTACATAATATAAAGAATGGTGACACAAACCTTATTTAAAAGGGCATTGGCTACGATTTTGACAAAAAAAATATATGTTTTGGAAATTGGTAAATAGGTTTAAAATGATGAAATAAAGATAAATATTTCACATTAAACAGCTTATCGAACCATGCACTTTCCGCCTTTTGAGAACGAAAATTACCATCGATTACTTATTTGCTTGCAAGCAAATAATTTGACCTCGCCTTTTCCGTATGCAATTGACCTTACTAGTGACAGGTAAAAACGAATAATTTGTATTTTGTCGCTTATTAACTGCCAACTTGCATGGTTCTTTGTCTGTAATTAACACCGACTAAAAGCAGATTCACAAAAAAAAAGAAGAAATTAGCGCATTGTTGTACTGATTTAATGACGATTCGACAAACTCCGTAAACAATGTCGATAATTAATAAGATGACGTCCATTTCTTGATCGATCTCAAAACACGAGCAGTTACACGTTTTTTCCCCGATGCCCGTACATTTCATAACATTTATAAGTTACAGAAACACGTTTTATTAAGGCATCAATCATATCTGATAGTCTTTATGGGTAACAAAAATTTACGATTTGGCAGATAATGCCCCTGTCGTATAGTAAACCTTCCGCATAGCAACCCTTCCCTCGGAATGCTTACTATATAGTAAAGCCGATCATCCCCCCGGATATTTTGCTATATAGTAAATGTTCCCCCTTAATCCGGATAATTACTATTGATTCGGAATTTAGCACCTTAATCGTGTTAATTTTAATTGTTATATACCATTAATTATATCTGGTTATGATTAAAAGGTAAAAAAGCACAAGTCTATAGTGTCTTGTTGTTAATCGGGATGATTATGAAGGTTTGCCATGCGGAATAAATACTATATAGTAAACGTTCCCCCATGGGGGAAGGTTTACTATATAGTAAATCTTCCGGGAGGTTAATCTATTATGGGGGAAGGTTTACTGTATGACACCCCTTTAAATTTACGTGTCATTCAAACCTTAATTGACACTGAATATTTCTTACTAACGATATAAGATAAGATAAGATAAGATAAGAAAACTTTATTTTGATTCGGCATGTATATAACATAATAACATAAGCTCTACAGAGCTTTTTACCGAAAACGAGTAACGTATAAATGACACCTGACTGTTTTAACTAAGGTCAATGGGCGCAGGACATTTTAGCGGAATTCAGCAAAAATTGAATAAAACTCACTATAACACATACATATTCATACAGGTAAGTACATGTACATTTTCATTTGTAATTACAACACTAAACAGTATGGAAGTGGTAGAAGTAGAAACGAATCGAGGGAAAAGGAGTATCATTTGCGACTGGTTTTGGTACAGAGTTGATGGAATACTAAAATCTGATGTTGTTTCTTGGAGATGCTTTGTGAAAGACTGCAAAGGTCGTATCCGAACTGATCGTTCTGTCCAGACCGTTCTTATGCAAAAGAACAAGCATAGTCATGAGCCTGATGAAAGAAAAAATGAACGTCATCAGTTAAGAGCAACAGCAAAGCGGAAAGCAACAGATGATATTACCCAAAGACCATCCAAGATAATCCGACGATAATCCAAGACTAGAGCGTGAGAAAACGGACTTTGTAGTGGATGCCTTCCAGAAGTACAGTAGCGGTGATATTAGTAGAGATCATTATGTCCGCAGTGTGGGATTCAGATACAGAGCCAACACTGAGATGTAAATATGTCGTGTTTTAGTGCCGACTTGATACTTTAGTAGTGCTGGTATTTTAGACATTAACTGTATTAAAATGAACTATATCCTGCTCAAAATCCTACTTCCACCTCCTCGTTGGTGAGCAGGGGGAACAGACTTAGTCTGGCTAACGGAAGAGCTGAGGTATATGTATATTTGACTTAACTCTCCCGCTAAAATGTCTACATCCTATTTTAAATTCCGCTAAAATGACCACAAATTTTCCGCTAAAACGTCCTGTCAATCCGCTAAAATGTTCAGCGCCGAGGTCAATTTCCTTGAAATGTAATCTCAGCTGATTTTGGCAATTGTGTTTAGACCAGTTGGTTTACTTGCTCCCAAAGACTAATAACATTATTTGCCTTTCCAAATCTGAGGCCGTCGTGGTCGTGACCGTATGGTAGTTAGATTTATAACTACCTATGCAATCAGTGCCTAACATCACTAATGTTGTGAGTTCGAATCCTGCTCAGTCGAGGTTTACTCAATACAACATTATGTGATAAAGTTTGTCAGTGACTTGCGACAGGTCGGTGGTTTTCTTCGGGTACTCTGGTTTCCTCCACCAACAAATTAAAACTGATCGCCACGATATAACTGAAATATTGTTGAAAGTGGCGTTAAACACCATAACCCTAACACCTTCAAGCATATGTAAACTAAGCTGATTGTGTCTTTCCAAATCTTTTGACCATGAGCGTACCAGATGACTGTTATTCGAGAAGCGCATCATGCCCACTAAATTCGATATCGGCGTTTTATTCCCATAGCTTAATTATAACATCGTCGGTAACCCACGGTTGATTCCGATACGGAGAGAGAGAGGAACGAATCGGAATCAAGCGTGGGTTACCGACGATGAATTATACGTACTTGTAAAATCTGTGCTGAGTATTCCTTGTGATAGATGATTAGGAGTAATCATTCTACTCTTTATTCTTGAGCTGGCTCTACTACTGTTTAATTTAGAATGCAGTTTGTCTTGCTTGGCTTGTTGACGTGGCATACAAGCATGTCCCAGTATTGAAGCGAAGTACATGAAACTTAACAACATCTGTAATAAAGGGAAACATGTTAAATTAAAGTAATATTCATCCCCCGTTTTTAGTGGGGTTCGTGTTACTGACTCTTCAGTTTTATGTGTATACTTTGTAGATAGTTGTTTGTCCTTTTTCTTTTGGCCATTGTGTTGTCTTTCTTTCTTTCTTTCTTTCTTTCTTTCTTCGATTTACGAATTTTGATTGCCCCTTTGGTATCTTCAAACACTTCTTACTGTTAGAACACAGTACAACATCTTGTATTCCAGTATCTGAAATATAATAATAGAGAAGGAACTGCCTACCCTTCCGGAGCATCTGAGTTCACTCCCTTTTTCAGTGGAATTCGTGTTGCTCAATATTGAGTTTTCTGTGTAGTATTTCGTCGATCATTGTTGTCATTTTCTCCTTTTTTCTGCTGGCCATTGTATTGTTTGACCTTCTTGGAATTAAGACTTCTGATTACCTGTTTGGTATCTTTAAACCTTTTTTAAATAGCCTGTCGTCCAACACATGGCTATTGCTATCAGAAAAATATTGACACAAAAGGTTGTCCGGTTTACACAATTTCACCGTAATTCCTGTTTTTAATTAGAGTTGTCGTTCTTACCTGCAGGGAAACAAATATACAGTTGTACCAATCATAAGGACTTATCTCGACACTACCACAAAGTGTACCAGTGGACACTGAGAAATACAGGAATTTACAATAAATTATAGCTATGTAGACCGGGTCTGCTGCATCGTCATGTAAATCTTTCCACGATGATGGCTGAAATATAAAAATAAAATGTTTAAAAAACTACATGTTGTATAAGAAGCACAATATTTATATTTTATAGGAGCTATGCATGTTTAATTTCATATAATTTGATTTCAAGATATTTTATTTTCTAAGAAATGACTAAAGGAATTTCAACTTTGTATTGTCTTTTCCTTGTATATGTTTGTCTACAATACCAGTTTCCAAACAAAGCAATGCTGCAGGACAAATATCTATTATAGAATTTATATAGAGAAACAAACAAACATATAAGCAGGAGAATTTTTTTAATTGCTTAGCTAAAATTTAAACAATTTTCAAAATGTCTCCCGTTTTAGGTTGAACAAAAATTATTATTACAAATGTATTATTATTATTTTCTTTAGATAATTCAGTCTTGTCTACTACAAGATTTGTATCATAAGAAGAGATTGAAGATACCAAAGGGAGCTAATCAGAATCCGTCTATCGAAGATGAACAGACAACACAATGGCCAAAAGAAAAAGGACAAAAGGACAAACAACGATCTACAAAACATACACATAAAAGATCGAGTAACACGAACCTCACTAAAAACCGGGGGTGAACTCAGTTGCTCCGGAAGGGTAAGCAGTTCCTGCTCCACTAATGACACCCGTGGGTTAAAATAATATAGACACAATTTTTTTTTCAATTCAAAGTTGCAAAAGAAAAGTCCAGCTACACTATTTTGCAACACTCTCACATTATTTAATTCATTTCAAAGAAACTAATAGATTGAATAGATCTATGATGGTATTAAGAGGTCAATATAGAAGCCTTGTGGACTGTTATAATGCAGAAGAAAAGCCGTATCAATGCTGCATGAACATTGCTACGACGGACGCCACCAGTGGAGCAGGAACTACAGTCAAGCCTGCTTTAGTTGGCACCCCTATTAAGCAATAACTTGTATTATGTGACCTTAATTTTAATTTCGCCTCACAGAACATTTCATATTAATGAATGTCTATTAAATGGTAACAAACTCAACATATGCACAGAGTAATGTAGTGGATTCCTAAATAAACTAAATGATATATGAATAAACACAAGACAAATCCGAAGGGAAAATCACGGATGGACAACCCAGACACACTGGCGGTATTTGAGCACAAAAACAAAACAAAAAACAGACAGAAGACAATCAAAACAAAAAACACAATACAGAAAACTAAGAAGATGAGTAACACGGACCCGACATAAAAAGGGACGGTTTACATAGGTGTTCGAGAAGGGGTAAGTTGTTACTGTTTCTTAGATTGATTTGATTTAATTTGATTTTTGGTGTTTAACGCCACTTTAAGCAATATTTCAGCTATATCATGGCGACCAGTTTGAGTGATGGAAGAAGCCGGAGTACCAGGAGAGAACCACCGACCACTGATGGGCAAGCAACTGGTAAACTTTATTACTTGCGGCTGCGAGTCGAGTGCACCATTTTTTGTAATTTACAAAGTCGGGCGCGAACCCATGCCGTATTGGTGATAGACTTGTATGAGTTGTTAAGTATTCAACTTCCTAACTCATTGAGCCATCCGGGCCCTCGGTTTCTTAGAAGACACCCGTATTTTACTCATAGTCAAGTGCCGTAAAAGTCTTGTCGGTGATACAGGAAAGACAGAAAAAAATCTACTTAAGAAGGGGAAAATCATTGTCATTTGATAAATGGATATTTCGTAACAATTTGTGCAGCGAATTGTCTTCAGTCTACGAACAACGTATTCTTGTTTAAGCAGCTCATAAATCATGATTTATTTTAACTTGCCTTTAATCGTTTAGTGACCGTGTATAGACCAGCAAAAAGTAAAACTGTAGCCATGTATGTCTGTATCAATAAAATGCCACTGATATGATGTTTAAACATCTGTCTGGCTAATTTGGCTGAAAATAAATATATAATGTAAATAGTAGTTTGAAAAGTGTTGATCTTTTCAATATATCACTTATCCAAAACTGTACTATTAACTTTGAACTATTCATCAATAGTGATTTTTCTCGACAGTGAGATTTAGAGTTTGCAAATGGCTGTAGGAATGATAACAATTACGAATGATACTTCTAATGGATTTGATATCTAGGATTGGGCCAAGCCAGGAAAGTGTTCGATCATGTTTATGTGCACAATGGGTATCGAATATGCCTGTTTCTACCATATCAAGGTTTGAGAAAACCCTGGAAAGTGAGAGGTCATGTACATGGGAGCATGGGGCATCGATTGTTCCTGTTTCTACCATATCAAGGTTTGAGCCAAGCCAGAAAAGTCAGCGGTTATGTATATGGGAGCATGGGGTATCGACTGTTCCTGTTTCTACCATATCAAGGTTTGAGCCAAGCCAGAAAAGTAAGAGGTCATGTATATGGGAGCATGGGGTATCGACTGTTCTTGTTTCTATGATTTTCTTACTAGGTTTTTGAATTGTTCTGATGGTGTAATATTTTTGTGTGTTTCTATTTATTAGGGTAGCAGAAATCAAGAGAATCATATGGTCGTCGAGACGCATAGTAATTTTCACCCAATTTATTTCCCAAAAAATAGAATGAATATGGTACTATGCATGACACACAACAATGTAGGAATACATTTACTTTTTTTTCTTAAAGAATTAGAGAAACAACGCACAAAATTCATCACTTTGTCCTACACGTATTTACATTAAAACTTTGAAAATTAGTTGGCTTTTAAATCTTTTGACTTTGAATTTGAATTTTGGTGTTTAACGCCACTTCCAGCAATATTTCAGCTATATCATGGCGACCAGTTTTAGTGTTGGAGTAAACCGGAGTACCCGGAGAGAACCCCCGACCCCGGGCAAGCAACTGGTAAACATTATCACTTGCGGCTGCGAGTCGAGTGCACCCTCTTTGTAATTTACAAAGCTGGGCGCGAACCCACACCGTATTGGTGATATGCTTGTATGAGTTGTTAGATCCAACGACCTAACTCATTGAGCCACCCGGGCCCCCTTTTGACATTGAGCATACCTGATGTTATTCCAGGAACACCTCATTCACACTAAATTTGATATCTATGTGTGTAGTAATGGCTATGTAGATAGTAAGACATACCCATTGTACATTTAGAGTAGCCAAGGCTTTTTTAATGGGGGGGGGTTTATGATGCTTAGCGCCACTTTCAACAATATTTCAGATACCGGTATATCGTGGCGGTCAGTTTTATAGATGGAGGAAAACTGGAGTACTCGGAGAAAATCACTGACCTCTCCCAAGTCACTGACCTCTCTCAAGTCACTGACCTCTCTCAAGTCACTGACCTCTCCCAAGTCACTGACAAACTTCATCACATAATGTTGTATAACTCGCACGCATGAGCGGAATTCAAACTCACAACTTTCGTGGTGATAGGCACTGATTGCATATGTAGTTGTAAATCCAATTATCATAAGATCACGATCACGATTGACCTTCAAAAGCTTTTGAAAGCATTTTGACAAATATACATCACCAGTACTTACCAGATGTAGATATGATAAGGACTAGGTTCACCAGTACTTACCAGAGGTATATACGATAAAAACTAGGTTCACCAGTACTTACCAGAGGTAGATATGATAAGGACTAGGTTTACCAGTACTTACCAGAGGTATATATGATAAGGACTAGGTTCACCAATACTTACCATAGGTAGATATGATAAGGAATAGGTTCACTAGTACTTACCAGAGGTTAATATGATAAAAACTAGGTTCACCAGTACTTACCAGAGGTAGATATGATAAGGACTAGGTTCACCAGTACTTACCAGAGGTATATATGATAAAAACTAGGTTCACCAGTACTTACCAGAGGTATATATGATAAAAACTAGGTTCACCAGTACTTACCAGAGGTAGATATGATAAGGACTAGGTTCAATAATTGTAGAAGTATCATAGTCGTACAACTCTACAAAATAAAAAGTATAGTATTAATGGTTAAATATTTAAAAATTAGGCTTGGTTCCATTAAAGAATAATTTGACACCGTCACTTTTTATTGAAGTGCCTGTACCAAGCAAGGAAAGAGGGTGGTCATGCATACTTTTGTGTTAGGCGATTCGATTTTGCTTCTTTCTAGGATTTTGATATTTGATGTTGGAATTGTTCCGATGGTGTGGTATTTTTTGTTTGTTTTCCATTATTATTTATGAGGAGTTTGAAGATGCCAAAGGGAGGTAATCAGAATCTGTAAACCGAAGAAGGACACCAAAGGGAGGTAATCAGAATCTGTAAACCGAAGAAGGACACCAAAGGAAGGTAATCAGAATCTGTAAACTGAAGAAGGACACCAAAGGGAGGTAATCAGAATCTGTAAACCGAAGAAGGACAGACAACACAACGGCCAAGAGATACCAAAGAGGTAATCAGAATCTGTAAACAGAAGAAGGACAGACAACACAACGGCCAAGTGAAGAAGAAGAGTTTGAAGATACCAAAGAGGTAATCAGAATCTGTATACCGAAGAAGGACAGACAACACAACGGCCAAGAGATACCAAAGAGGTAATCAGAATCTGTAAACAGAAGAAGGACAGACAACACAACGGCCAAGTGAAAAAGAACAAAAGGACAAATGACGATCTACAAAACACATGTATGATGTCTGATTGAATCAATTAAATACTGAATAAAAAGGCAAAAACTCTTGTAGTTAAGTACCCTATATTATAATGTTGTCCAATAAGAACAGTAAGAGGTGCAATAGCAAGGTTTCCATTGGATCTTTTGAGAAAATATAATTTTGCATTATTTACAAGTGCTGAGTATCCCTTTCGAACACTAGACACTTGAATTGTGAGAAACACCACCATGACCAAATCATTTACTAAGAAGGGAGGTTTGGGCTCATAAAACCTGTTCAAACCCGCCACCTTTTATTGAAGTGATTGTACAAAGTCAGGAAAGTGAGTGGTCATCTATATGTGTGTAAGGGGTATCAATTTTGGTTCTTTTTCTATGGATATTGAATTAGGTTTTGAAACTGTTCTGACAGTGTGGTATTTTTGTTTTTATTTTATTGCAGGCTCTTTTGTTGAAACATTGTTCAGTAATATTTTCTTTCTGATTTTACTTGTTTGCAGATATTTTTCTTCTGATTTTTCAAATTCTCAAAAGTTTTATCGAATTACTAGTCTTTGAATCATTTTACCAATTACAGTTTTAAGAACAAAATTATGACATAAGACGCCCTTTTTTCAGAAAGATTAAAGGATGGGACCTTTCAACTATCCCGAGTGCTGTTCAATCCCTAGAAGTATATAGACTTACCACTATGACAATGTCATCAGAATCTTTATGAGGTAGAAAGTCTATGATAGTCTGTATAAATAGGTTTACACCCTGTAATGATAATAATAATAATAAATTAAGCAACCTCCTGAAATGCGCTTTTAAACGGAGGATGCACCCGGTTCGCATCCCCTCTATAAAATCGGCTGCCGATAGTTTGTTGTTAAATAAGACAATAACATATTCTTTATATCGTGTAATAACTAATTTTCATGAGCATATAGAGATATATGCCCCTTCGGGTGCTGTCCTAGACCCGATGGGTCCCTTAGACTCCTTGTCTCCAATATGTGCATCTCTTCTAACAGAAGGGGGTCGTCGTTGTCGTGATCATATGGTAGTTGGATTTATAACTACGTGAGCAATCAGTGCATATCACCACTAACGTTGTGTCTTCGCATCCCGCTCAGGCGAGGTTACAACATGATGTGATAAAGTTTGTCAGTGACTTGCGGCAGATCGTTGGTTTCCTCCTTCATCAATAAAACTGACCGCCACGATATAACTGAAATATTGTTGAAAGTGGCGTTAAACATCAAAACACTGACCCTAACCCTCTAACATAAATCATGTATCCGCACCGGGCCCTTCATCATAACTCCGCCTTTTTTCCATCTTGGTTTGTATTCCACGTAGTCAAGTTAAATTATACTACAGTATTTGTTATCACTTACTAGTTCTTCTTCCCAAGCTGTCCAAACGAACAGCTATGGTAGCAAATACCACTATAACCTTAGAGCTTAGTCTTGTATTTGGAAGAATTGATTGATTGATTGATTGATTGATTGATTGATTGATTGATTGATTGATTGATTGATTGATTGATGTTTTGTGTTTAACGCCATTTTCAGCAATGTTTCAGCTATATAATGGCGACCAGTTTTAGTTGTGGAAGAAGCAGGAGTATCCGGAGAGAACCACCGTCCATGAACAAGGAACTGGTAAACTTTATCACTTGCGGCTGCGAGTCGAGTGCACCCTTTTTGTAATTTATAAAGCCGGGTGCGAGTCGACGCCGTATTAGTGATAGACTTGTATGAGTTGTAGGTAATCCAACTACCTAACTCATTGTGCCACCCGGGCCCTCAAATTAGTTGGAAGCAGAAATAGTAATAAAAACGTTGATCTGTTAATTAAAATGACAGATAACCAATTAGCGATGATTGTAAAATGATAACTATGTCATGTAAGGACCTTCAGTCCATGTTAGGAATGGCATAAAAGTTTGATCGCAAACAAATTCTCGCTATGTTAATATTACAAAAAAACATAACCCACAAAGGGGCGTATCTACGGAAAATAGCACCTATGGCAAGCACTAAAATTACGGTTTACATTTATTATTTATTAATAATTTCTTCCGGTATTCATGTCTATGTGTATTACATTGTTTTTGCAAAATTACTTCAAGAACATTATTTAAAAAATCTTTTTAGGACGTTCCCATATGGGAACATTAGGCGCTAAAACCTCTCAGTGGCACCCCCTTCAAGTGGCACCCAGGACACGTGCCATACCCTAGATACGCCACTGATTAGCCATTATTACCGTAATTGTTCAAGTACCTGTCCAAAGCCATAAATGTAAGTGTGCATGGATATCTGTTTTAAGGATATTGATTTAGACTCTGTTCCTACGATTTTATTTTATTGGATTGTGGAACTGTTCCGACAGTGTGGTATGTCTTACTTGATATCTTACTACTTACTTGTAAAACTAAAGTGAAGATCATAGTTGTCGTTCCTGTTACATTTTGAAATAAAGACTGCCATCTTTTATACAGGTAAGTATTTGAGCAACCACGTTTGTTTTTCTCTGCTACTGTCTAGAAAGATATAATATCATGTTATTGCAAATGCAAAACTTTTATTTTCATGACAAAATATATCGCAATGTAAAAGGTCAAGAAATATGGAATTACTAAATATATAACACAAATAGTGTTTTATCCGCATAGGTGGTGTAAAGGTTATCGTGCTCGCCTCGAGTGTGATAGATCATGGGTTCGAGCCCCGGTAGGATCAAACTAAAGTCTATATAAAAGTTACAATTGTTGTTTCTCTGCTAGGCAGGAGACATTAAGTAGTACTAAAGCAAAGCATGTTTGCCTAAAAATCAGGAGAATGTGTCCGAGCGAAGTGACACGTCCATCCGCAGACCTTTGTTTCAGTGAGCTAGCAGGGACGGATCCAGGGGGGGGGGCGCCTGGCGCGCGCCCCCTAAAATTGGGGAAAAATATGATTTTTTTTGCGTAAAATCGTGATTTTTCACACGAAATATCCCAAACATTTTCGCGCCTTCCTCCTCTCGGTGCGATTTGTTTTAAGTGCGCCCCCCTAACTTGAAATCCTGGATTCGCTCCTGGGTAGCACAATAAAAATCCAACTAAGGGTGTTGGTCTAGTATCTAACAGACTTCGCCATAATCTCATAGGAATGTAATTTGTTCTCGCCATGTTATGGCTGTTAAATTGTTCACTTGACTTTAAACAACAATTACTCTCTCACTCATTTAAACAATAATAATGAAGATAATATGGTCAAAGAATTCAGCTATTATAATCAAGAACAAAACAACAATGGTATACATGTTCAAAGTGTCACAGATTGAAACACTTTTCCTAAAATTTATAATTTGAGACAATACAAAGTTAAATTTTTAATTTAATATTTTGCTACCTCTTCAGTCAATCTAAATTTAGACATTGGTATGTACTGTGATTTTTGATTTCGTTTTTTTCCCCATTATTTTGTTGTTTTTTACTTATTTGTTTTATTTTTACTTTATTAAGGTGGTACCTTACACTTCAGGTAAAATTTGATCTGCTCGTTTAATTTTCTTATTTTTTTGGCAGTGTGTTTGAATATATCCACTGTAATAAATATCAAAATTTTAACAAATTCCAACCAACAGACTCAGAGCTATAATTTCAATAGCCACATAGCAGCTTTTAACTCTGTGGTTTTGATCATCGAGATGCTTGAAATCTGCATACAAACATCATATGATCAAAACGTCTAACTGATTTTAAAGAGTTATCTCCCTGTAGTGTTAGGTACCACCTTAATTTACTTTATGCTCTAAACGTTAATGTTGTTCTAACTAGAGTAACACGACGGTTGCCACCACTAGTAAATCAGGAATTGTTTACCCCGGCTTTTGGGTGGGATTCGTGCTCCTCGATCCCTTTAGTTCTATGTGTATGTTTTGTAGATCGTTATTTGTCCTTTTATACTTTTTCTTTTGGCCATTGTGTTGTCTGTCCTTCTTTTGGCCATTGTGTTGTCTGTCCTTCTTTTGGCCATTGTGTTGTCTGTCCTTCTTAGATTTACGGCTTCTGGTTATCGCTTTGGTATCTTCGAACTCTTCCCTTGTACTTTGCTTAGTACCTAATCAAAAATATAATTAATTATCCTTACTTTTTCAATATCTGTATCAATTTCAGTAAGGTAGCTTCTTAAGATGTCACTGGTTTCCTCTAGATGTTGTATAAGTTGTAAAGTTTGGTAAAGAGAAAGGTTCACACCGTCATTCCTACAATACATTGTAAAATATTGTAAAAGAGTTCTGTCATTACACAAAAGCTTCAAAAATCATGTACGGCTGATATAATTTGATTGATTGATTGATTGTTGTTTGACGTAAAGTCAGCAGCATCACAGCTATATATTCATGACTACATAAATAATACTTCGCTTAGATAAAACGTAGACCTGGAATGGGTAATAGGTGGAAGTCTATGTTGTCACAGAACATGGGAGATACAATGGATAGGGTCGGAATATTTTGTCCTGTCAACGGAATACAAACAACCACCTCTAATTATACAAACTGTTGCATATTAGGAGCTGTCGCAAGTTCTATTTTGACGAGCGAGGAACAATGTATTCTCTAAATGCGAGACATTCATTTACAACCTATTTTAAAGGAAGGATTGCAAATGAGAATTGTTTACTTGATATGAAGTGGTACCCTCTGAGAGATTACTGACACAACGGTCATGTCCATCCTATGATGATGAATGCATAGTTTCAACGTAGAAAATGGAAGAAAAAATGTGAACCAAACCCTTTACTAATTCAACACCATTTTGTTTTAATCAGATTTTCCTCCAGTACCTAGCCAGTACTTCGGTACTGACACGGTTTATTTCATATATTTTTTATCGAAATTTAATTTACAGTTTCTAAATCATGTAATTATTATTAAAACTAAGGTTCTCCTCCCTCAAGCATAGGTGACCTTAGTTGATTTTGGCTATGCTGTTTAGGTCTTTTTGTTTACTTGTTCTCCTCCCTCAAGCATATGTGACCTTAGTTGATTTTGGCTATGCTGTTTAGGTCTTTTTGTTTACTTGTTCTCCTCCCTCAGACATATGTGACCTTAGTTGATTTTGGCCATGCTGTTTAGGCCTTTTTGTTTACTTGTTCTCCTCCCTCAGACATATGTGATCTTAGTTGATTTTGGCCATGCTGTTTAGGCCTTTTTGTTTACTTGTTCTCCTCCCTCAGACATATGTGACCTTAGTTGATTTTGGCCATGCTGTTTAGGTCTTTTTGATTTTCTTGCTCCCAAAGACATTTAAATATTTTGGCTTTGAGCGTATTTGATGAAGGTTATTCCAGAAATGCGTCCTGCGCACTAAATTCGATATCCATTTTTTTTTAATACTGATGGTTGTAAGAATGGTGACAGGATAACGAAACGTGCAACATCGGGCGCAGGTAACAGAACAACGACATACAAAACAAAAACGTGCAACATTGGGCACAGGTCACAGAACAACGACATACAAAACAAAAACGTGCAACATTGGGCACAGGTCACAGAACAACGACATACGAAACAAAAACGTGCAACATTGGGCACAGGTAACAGAACAACGACATACAAAACAAAAACGTGCAACATT
>MJUT01054502.1:189360-251141 GCA_002080005.1 Gigantidas platifrons
ATGTTTTTTTACAGCAATTTTGATAACTTACATTAAAGGGGGGACCCCTGCCCAAATTTTTTTGGAGAAGAGGTCTGCAATGATGAGGGCTACATATGTTATTTTTTTTTTACCAAAGTTATTAAGTTTTATTGGCTGATGTCGTTATACCCAGGTGAGCTATACAGGCTCCTGGGAGCCTCTAGTTGGTGGAAAAAACAGGAATATCGGGAGAAAACGTTTTCACCGACCTGCCGCAAGTCACTGACAAATTTATCACATTTAATGCAGTATCGAGTAGAAAAAAAGGAAAAATTGCTAAAAAAAAAATAGAAATCGTAAAAATTATCATTTACTAGGGGTCAATGACATCAGCAATTATCGGACACTACGTCACGGGAAGTTGACAATTTAAATACGTCAATATCAATAGACGGTTATCAGTCATATTTCTCCGGATAATAATAATAAGAAACAACACGAGTTAGGGATGTGGGGGTCGTTGATACAAATTAGAATTAAAAACAAATAATGGGTCAACGATCACTAGAGCAACATCGATCTTCAAATATCCAAATGTTGCACAAGTGCCGTCGTGGTCGTGATCGCATGGAAGATGGATTTACAACTATCTATGCAATCAGTGTCTATCACCAATAACGTTGTGAGTTCGAATCCCGCTCAGGCGAGGGGTACTCGATACAACATTATGTGATAAAGTGTGTCAGTGACTTGTAAAAAGTGGATAGTTTTCTCCTGGTACTCCGGTTTCCTTCACCAATAAAACTGACCGCCACGATATGACTGAAATATTGTTGAAAGTGGCGTAAAACACCATAACCCTAACCCCACAAATGTTGCTAAGCACCTACATATCTTATAAATGACCACACATAAGCTTCGTTTGTCGTAATCACAATCCGGTCCTTTCCTCATTCATGACTGATCTCGGGGTTTGTAACAAGAGTAACACAAAGGGTGCCACATGTGGAGCAGGAACTGCTTACCTTTCCGCATCACATGACTTCACCACTAGTTTTTTTTAGTGGGGTTCGTGTTGGTAGTATAGATCTTTAGTTTTCTGTGTAATGTTTTGTATATCATTGTTTGTCCTTTTTCATTTTGGTCATTGTATTGTCTGTCCTTTGATTTACATCGTCAGATTACCCCATTGGAATCTTCACACTTTTCCTACATCCATAGCAAGTATGTTGATTTCCCTGTAGTCAATGTCCCTATAATTAGTATAGTTTTTGTGTGTAGACAACATTACTTGTAACATAAATACGCATTTTTCCTTTGATGTTTTTATGCAGTAATCAACTTAAAAATAGTGTCCTTTTACAAACCAGGGTCTAACATGAAGATCTTGATGTTATTCCATGATTATGACATGACATGAAAATAATAGTGAAGTTTCTATGAAAGTGGGAGGAGCTTAAGTCATTGTTTAATATAAAGATTTACATGTTATTCCATGGTTAACGCGGACGTGGAAGAGAACACCCTTTTGTCAATCGTGTAATTTCTGTTTCAAACCATATATACCATGGATCTTACTCATGAACTTATTTAAACCAACTCATCCTTCGGATTCGTTTGTTTGAATAAGTTAATTCGTAATAAGATCCATGGTACAATGTATATATAATACATAGACTGTTTGATAAAGGAATTATATATATTGACAATTCACTTCATCTACTTATGCCCCGATGACACTGACAAAATAGAAATCGCTGAACAATCTGAGGCCTGTTTTGTGTTCTTTTTGAATTTAAACGAAGGAAGAACTGAATCGTCCCTTATTTTACTTAATAAAAATGAAATGCCTAACGTGGATACAAATACCTTTTATTAGGAAGAGACAAATATAATTTTGTAGAAAACAATATGAAAAAAAGCATTCTGATTCTAACCAAAAAAAAATCTGAAAATGATACCGCGTTTTTGATTGACAACATATATGCTGTCTTTGATGGTTGTGTTTTGCATCAGAGAGTCGGACATTTTATTGGTACTGACAGAGCTCATCCAATTCCTACCTCCTTGTTCCTTTAGTCGCATGAGGATGACTTCTTATCGGGGGTTCTCATGAAAAAGAAAAGGAAGCTATCCCGATCATTCCATTTCATGTTCTGATGTAGTGAGTATGACATTTCACTAAATAATTCCAAATTTGGTATCTATGTAGATTGTATTTATCCCATTTTACACCCAGTAACTGACAGTGAGGGCGGGCTAAACCGAAGCTTTACGACAAAGGAGATGATTTAAATTATCCCATTGTGAACTTTACATTTTATGTAGCAACATCCAAGAAGCATGTGCATTTTGAATATGTATCTCTCGGTTGAAACGATGTTCCAGAGATTATAATTCCTATCAAAGAAGCTACTGAGCATAACTGAAACAAGAATCGTTCTAATCGTTTTCATTGAAGTCAGTTGTGACTGTTACCGTTCCTTTCTGTCGCTCTACTTGAATCAGGTACCAGAAATGCTTTATTATGTCAATGACCAATTAACACTGAAGTTTATTTGACCCCTTTATTAGTACTCAAAATCACACAATTTCAGGATATAAGAACATAATGATAGTGGGTGCCTTAGGATCTGCTGTCAGTTGTGTTCTACGTACAAAGTGTATGGCATTCTCTATAATAGATGTAAGAAAAAGCTTAATAATTGATTTGTCCCACATAACCACCGGATAACGAGAACTTTCATGTTAAAAACTCTAATCTCATTTACAACTCTTCTTTTAACATTAGAAGTGTTAATTTTACTTCAGCATGATCGTATTAACGAAGCAACGTTGTTAATTGTGGTGTTTAGCGCCTCTTTCAACAATGTAATGTTGTTAATGAGACATATTAACGCTTTATGAAAAGTTCAAACAGGGATGGTCAATAATCCCACCAATACAAAAAAAACAACAGAACAATTACCGCCTCTCACCTCAATTCATTGAACTTAGTAAAGACCACGATAACGTTGGAAATTTATGTTCTGCCTTGGAACAGACACAAAAATGTGATGGAATTAAACCGGTTAATGTGTTCCTACCCCCACCCCCTTCTTCTCTTCATTATTGCATATTCACCGTCAATACAGATATCAACAAACAATAATAAAAAAAAAACCTGCATAGATTCTCTTCCACTCATAAAGACCACATACTATCACAAAAATGAATGACAACATAAACATGGACACTACAATAGCAGTGTCGGTAATTGCTCGTAGTTAATTGAATACTAGCTAAATATGTAGAATATGTTGGTTAAAGATCATTACCTTTAAGGTTAGGGTTATAGTGTTTAACACCACTTTCAACAATATTTCAGTTATATCATGTCAGTTTTATTGGTGGAGGAAAACAAGTTTCTATTGTGTATAGTTCTCATTCTCTTTAGCGGTAGTCATTAATATCTCCATAAATTAATTGTCTTCGTGCGAAACTAGAATAGATAGATCATCAATTTGTTGGAATCAAATAATTATTCTAACATGACGTCCTCGCCTCTGGCTCGGGATAAAATACTAATATCCGCCAACTCATGTTAAAACTCCCAAAACATTCTAGCTTCCTTGATTTATTTCTTAAATATAAAATAGTCATGAAACATGGAATGATATATAAATGTACTGATTTAAATATTACTTGGATTTACTAGTGTGTGAGGTGGGGTGGGGGTATCGTGCTTAACGCCACTTTCAACAATAATAGTTCCACAGACAGAATGTCTATATTTTAGCAACCAAACCCTGTCTCAAAAAGTCAACTATAGTTGATACATGTAAATCATAGCCTTTGGGAATAATATTTTTTAATGATTCCAGACGTGTCAGATTGAACGTTTTTAAAAGTTGTTTTAATTACGTCGTCATAGAAACATGGATGGGAAATAATCTCTCTCAAGCAAAAGTAAGAAAATATGCGCTTAATGTATTTTGACGTTAAAGACATATAGGGTTAATACCAGGAGAGGTGCAAGGTTGTAAATATTCCCACCACACGAGGGTGAAAAACGTAGAAAAAATATTTTTGATAAAACAGCTTGCAAAACACTTCATTCTGTCTCAAGAATGATTAATTAAATGAACTGTATCAAATAAAACGTTTGCAGCAAACTTTCCTTTCATATATATAAACGATGGATTGTCATAAAGTAATGCGTTGACTACTATTATACCTATTTTGTCCCAGTATTGTTAAAAATGCTGTTATAGTGACAACCGGAACCTTTTAACAGTCATGGAAGCGGGAGGTTTGGCGCCATAAAATCTGATTCAATCCACCATTTCTTTGGAAATGCCTGTACCAAGTCATGCTCATTACGGTTTTCCCAGTTTTCCGGTTGTTGACTGATTTTGTCTGTTTGTTGACTTATGAGTTTTGCCTTTCCCTTTGGAAGATTGCTCGGTGTTCGGTAATTTTGTTATTACCCTTATTGAAACAGATCGGCAATTGGCTTGGTTGTCGGAGAGTGACCCCTTTAAGGTTTTTGCTTGTTATTAACCTCTGTGACATTATAGTAAACCATAGTTAAGTATATGTCATTATGTCATTATCCGTTATCATTTTCCCAAATGATCGTAAATGTCATCTTCACCAGAAAGCAAGGAGACAACGGGGTCAAGTGTTAATGACGTTGAACTACCTACATGTTCTTATAAACGATGCAGAGGTGTTAATGACCAACGCAAATACCCACGAAAAATTCAGGTCAATCAAAAATGGACAATCAAGAGAAACTGGCAACATAGGGTTCACAAGATGACGAAGAACAAAGCAAAAACACAACACAAATATGTGTTGGACACCACTATACACAAACAAACTCAAATAACGTATATAAGACACGAGCCTTTCTACAAACAACTGGGGGTAAAGACGAACCGAACATCATTTTTATGCGGAAATCGTAACGGACATCACCTCTGTGACATAGTGAACTATAGAAACTATACTGTATGTCATATGTCATTATTCATTATAGATTTTCACAGGATGGTAAATGTCATCTTCGCGAAAGAGCAATGAGAAAACGGGGTCAAGTATCAATGACGTTGAACTGCCAACACGTTCTTATAAACGATACAGAGATGTTAATGACCAACGCAAAGTCTTTGATTGTTGTTCATTTCCACAAATATTAGTTGGATTTATAACTACTTATGCAATCAGCGACTATCACCACTAACGTTTTGAGTTCGAATCCCGCTCAGGCGAGGTGTATTCGATACGACATTATGTGGTAAAGTTTGTCAGTGATTTGTGACAGGTTGGTGATTTTCTTCAGACACTCCGGTGTAGTCCACCAATAAAACTGACCGAACGATATAACTGAAATATTGTTGAATGTTGCGTTAAATACCATACCCAGCCTCTCGCAAATATTATATATAGTGTTTTGAATCCTTTGACTAATACCCATTTTTGCAAGAAGAATGTATTCATCGAAGGTTCTCGTTTTCCGTAAATTTTTTTTTAATAAACATTCTATCATAATAGGGCTATACAAGATTTTGTAGGATCGTATAATTGGTTTTTTGTCAGATTTTTTTCCGACAACAAGGAGTGTTATTATATGACTTCAGATAATGTCTTTTTCTGATTGGTTGACGTCCCTAGTAACGATCTTTTATAAAACATTATATTCACCTCGTGTGACGTCACGCGAGGTGAATATAACATTCCACCAAGCTAAACCAAAGGGAAAGAAGTGTCGTGATCAAAGATTATTTTAAGGGTGAAAGAAATGTAAATATAATATTCTTGGGTTAATAAATCCTGGTATCCACCTCATTAAAAGTCATTAATTGTATAATATTTTCAGTTATATCATAACTGGAATATCCGTAAATAACGCTATATAAGATTTTGTAGGGGCTTATCGATGTTTATGCTCTGTCGCAATACTCACATAGAAAAGAAAGGGCTTTCAATAATATTTCAGTTAGATGGTGGCGGTCAGTTTTATTGGTGGAGGAAACCGGAGTGCCTGGAGAAAACCACCGACCTGTAGCATGTCACTGTCAAACTTTATCGCATAATATTGTATCGAGTACACCTCTCCTGATTGGGATTCGAACTCACAACGTTATAAATCCAACTACCATACGATCACGACCACGACGGCCCCTCGAAATCAGATTTAAATATTCCACTCAAGATGGAAAAAATCGTAATGTATGATAATTCATGAATTCAATAGACCATTTGCACATTTCCGATATGATTCTAGAATTAAAGGCTTTTACACGTTTTAATGAGTTATTTCCCTTTAATTCTGGCAAAATGGTGCCCTTTCATGCAAAGTTTATTGAAAGTAACACAGTGGTGTATAGCTGGGGGCAAGGGGACCACATGCCTCTCCGTAATTTGTGGGCAAAGATGTAGAAAAAAAACACAAGTAATTACATCAGGTGAGCCGAAAATTAGCATTATATTATATCTGTTGACCTTGCAGAGGGGAGATATTAATCTGACTAACATATATCTGTTGACCTTGCAGAAGGGAGATATCAATCTGACTACCATACGATCGATGCCATGGCGGCTCATTCAAACATATACATGTATATTTAAAATAAATTAAAACAAAATATTATAATGATTAAATACTATTATTATGAAAAGTGTCCCCGATATAGCTAAAATATTGCTAAAGTTGGCGTTAAACACCAATCAATCAATGTTAGTGTCAATTATACGGGAACAGGCGACACAAACCAAACAATTTATTGAACTTAAATATAGTATGAAGGTAGATCTATCAGAAATCTTCTTTTACGACATAGTTATTCTTTCTATTACCAGAAAATTACGAATGCGCTTCATGGCATGAGTGAATTATCATCGTTGTTCGGTACGACACGTGCATCAGTGTAATAAAATGTATTCTTACGCGTTTTATTTATCTAATTTTTTGAGTGAGTGATTTAACCCCAATTCAGAAATTTGTCAGCTATATCATGACGAGAACAAGTTAATTTTCAATGAGATGCAATCTAATTAAAATTAGATCTACGCACTTGCTCCCTATTTTCTATCGTTTTTTTATATAGAATAGATAGAAAATAGGGAGCAAGCTAAGTAGTTTGTAGATCTAAATTTAATTAGATTAAATGAGATGGTGATGAGGTCCACTATATACTATTAAGAATTGAAAGAGTAGCGCTTCATGCTAAAAATGTGCTTCGATCAACGCTTTCATACCCCAATGAAACTTCAAAAGAATGCATTCAATTCTTATAATTATATTTAAATCACACCAAAATTTAACTTAGTTGAATTTTTCGTTGTGAATTTTATTTGTGTTAGATTATTTGCTGTTGGAAATTACTACGCCATTGATTGTTTACATCTGACGTCGTCATGGAGGCACGTGCAAGTTCGGGATTGAGTTTCATTGGGATGTGAAACATCTCTTTTATAATCATGTGACTACTTCATAACCAATCATATTGTAACATTTCAATGAAAAACGAAAGTAATTTAATTATTACCACATGATTGGTTGGATTTTTTAAGTGTTAGCTCACTGAAACAACAGTCCGCGGATAGACATATCGCACCACATAGACATGTAATCCTGATTCCGAGATAACCAGTCTTTTCTCTTTCTCCTTAATGCTGCGTGCTTAGCGGAGAAGCCAACAAATACCAATTTTATAGTTTTTGGTTTGACTCGATCGGGGCTCGAACCCACGATCTACCGCAATCGAGATGTACACGCTAACCATTACACTACTGATGCCATCTAACAGTTTGAGGATTCATGACAGCATTAAAGAAAACGTTAAAAAAGCTTATTAATGTTTATTTTCTATTAGCTCACATTACATCGCAAAACCTTTTTGATTGATTGATTTAACGCCACTTTCAACAATATTTCAGCTATATCATGGCGACCAGTTTTAGTGGTGGAGGAAGCCGGAGTATCCGGAGAGAACCATCAACCATGGGCAAGGAACTAGTAAACTTTATAACTTGCGGTTGCGAGTCGAGTGCACCCTTTTTGTGATTTACAAAGCAGGGCGCGAACCCACGTCGTATTGGTGATAGGCTTGTATGAGTTGTTAGATTCAGCGACCTAACTCGTTGAGCCACCCGGGCCCCCAAAACAAAACCTTTTTGAAAGAAAAATAAATATAGGAGACACAAACATGTATTATGCAGTATTGAATAATTTGTACGGTGCATTTGTAGGGTTAGTATTTAACGCCAATTTAACACAACAATATTTCAGTTATATTGTGGCGGTCAATTTTATTGATGGAGGAAGCCGAAGTACCAAGAGAAAACCACCGACCTGCTGCAAGTCACTGACAAACTTTATCACATAATGTTGTATCGAGTACACTTCGCCATGAATGGGATTCGTTATTATTGATAAAGGTAAAAACTTGAAAAGATTTATTTATTTAGTTATTTTATTAATTGTCTGGGGATTAACATCAGGATTAAAGAAAACACGAAAAACGGCTTACTGGTATTTATTTTACATAAGCTAAGAAAAGTTTGAAAATAACAAAGGGGTAATTAGAACCCGCAAATCTAAGAAGGTAGGACAACACAATGGTCAACAGAAAAAGGACAAAAAGACGGACAAACAATGATCTACGAAACATTGCATCACACAGACGTTTTAGAGATCATAAACATTTATTACGCATTATTGCATTATCATTTTGTAATTGAAAATAAATTTGTATTAAAATCCTGATAAGACGTTGTATCTACATGTATATACAAAAACATGTATATACTTTGTATTTTGAACTGGACATCCCTACTACATGACGTCATTGTGAAACGAAATCGTATCTATCAAATTTAGTGTGTTATTAAATGTTTGATATTTGTATTTATTAATCATTTACCTTTGCTAAATAATAAAATATATACCGTCAATAGGTAGCATCTACTTATAGTAGTGTTTGACAACTGTATGTCATATCAAGAGTATTGCACATGTATATTGAGAAAGTAGCTAGTTCCCCATACACACATTCCGAATAGCTATACCACAATAGAAGGATACGTTTGCATTCTCTATCCAGAGTTGTCGGTCCTGCTACGCTACACAACATCTCTGTCAACGCTCATTTTACAAGATTCTTGTAAAACTTAGAAACAGTAAAAAAATGTACTTAAAATTGTTTTGGTTATTGTAAATATCAATAAAGACGAAAATAAGTCACTCATTTCAAATTAATTCTCTCTTAAAAATGATTTTACCCTCCACTTCTTGGATAACTATTTTGCGGAGGTAAAAATTAAAAAGTTAAAAACGATCACAAATCATTTTTAAGAGAGAACTGATTTGAAATGAGTGATTTATTTTCATCTTTATTGATATTTACAATAATAATTCAAAGAAATTTAAGTAGATTTTTTTTCCTGTTTCTAAATTTTACAAAAATCTCGTGTAATGGGCGTTGACAGAGATGTGGTGTAGCGTAGCAGGAACGACAACTCTGGATAGAGAATGGATACGTTTGGTCTTGGTTATATATCTGTAGTCTACACTAAGCCATGTTTTGTTGTGTTTTGGTACATTTTTATAATTATGTGTGTGTGTGTTTTTTTAAATTTTAATATGTGCTGCCATTTCTCGCTTCATTATGGAAAATATATCATCTTTAACATTTACATTGCAAGACAACAAAACCATTGGACAGTGGTTGATCACATAAATTATTATTTAATAACATATATAAAATTATTTCAAGTTCAATAAATTATTCTTTTTATATAAACTATGAGTGATTTCGTATATAGGATTTCCTGCCTCTATCACTTCGTGCATCAATAGAAGTACACTCTCGTAATCTTGTTTGCACATTGTTTCTATAAGTACTTTTCTACTTGGCAGCATGTATGTCACAAATGCCGCCATTTTTTGAACTAACCAAGGATGGTGATTGGCTAATGTCCGTTTGTAAACAGTAAGTGCGATGTGTGAACTTTTTGCATTGTCATCACTCGTACCCATTTCGTCTATAAATCTCAAAATAAATTCCAATGCTCTTTGAAGTCTTAATAATGTCCTTGACCCCGACGGAACTCGACCTCTGAAGTTCGTTAATCCATATTCTACTTCATATTTGATCATTGATTGCACAGTTTTGTAATTTTCACCGTTATCACAAGCTTGCCATGTCTCTAAAATGCCTATTTTTTCTTCTAAATCTTTTGCTACGAAACCAAACAACCGTCCTTGTAGTCGGAAAAATCTGAAAGAAAACAAATTGTTTATCATTATAATGATAAGAAATAAGGTAAATTATATATATAATCCATATATACTTTAATAACATTCAAAATTTCAACTGAAGTGATAATGGATGTAAATGTAAGTTTTCATAAAATTGTATCATGCTCAAATGTTTTTGTCATTGTTTGAAAATCATATAATGTTCGGTTCACCTTTACTCTCATTTGTTTTGTAGGGGGTTCAAGCTTTATTTATTATATTTATTTATTTTTTTAAGTATATTAGACTTGCGACAGGTCGGTGGTTTTCCTCCGGTTTCCTCCACCACCAATAAAACTGGCCACCACGATTGACACGATATAAATGAAATATTGTTGATAGTGGCGTTAAACACCATCAAACAAACAAGCAAACAAACAAACATATTATAAATACTTTTTAAATGGCTAAAAGTGGGTGAAGTAAGTGTTTTAAATGTTACTGTCCTAAAAGGAAGTTTGTGTTTCATAATATTATGTAACACAAGTCTACTATGACCTTCCAGTCCGTGACTGACAGCCATCTAATTCTTATGCACCGACACCCTCAATATTATTATTGTTAAACTTGTTTGTTTATCATACATATTTAGGTAAATAATACAGCACACATAATATATAGCACGATCGAAGTCGTGGATAATTCCCGAGTGGAACGATAGACCTTTGGACTGTTTATAAATTCAATGAGTTAGCACTATAAAAATCTAACTGCGGAACCATAGCTACTAACCGGTTTCAATCTGGTACACTAAGATTTATAATATTAACACCGTGTTCGTCTTATAAATCCGTGTATCTTCATCAAATTAGAAACAAAAGTCACTATCTTTCGTCGTGATATGTATGAGAAATTGCCTACCTGGGGATTTACAATATGTACATAGGTACATTTAAGTACATTACATATATATGTATTCTTACCTGCAGAGCTCTTTAAAAGCTTTTAAATAATATTCTAGTAATATAGAATCGTCATCTTCTTTACATTTCTTCAACAATTCTAAAACCTTTTCCAAATCGAAATCTTTCTTTTCCGTGTCAAACATCATATCCTCCATGTTTGTTAAATAATGACAAATGTAAGCACTGTTTACCTTTTATATGTTTGTAAATAACACAGTTGTGATGTCATAGTGTGACCTTAAATGGTTTTCAATGAATGACGATCGACTTATTGAATTAACCAATCACGGTGATTAATCAGGAAAAACGCACTGACGATTACTTGATCTAAGTCCTTTAGAGTGTTTAAATCCGTTTGTAATTAAGTACATCCTTACGTAGTAATAAATATGTCAATATTTCCTTAGATGTTTAAAAACGGGTATATTTAGATATGAAGTTGGTTCATGAATAGCTAAACATGAATAAATGGTTCATAGAGTATTTTACGGAACACGAGTACCCAGATCGGATATATTTATGAAAAGTTAGCTTAAAGGTCATACAGGTATATATAGATAACAATTAAAAGAAAAATAAGTCCCAGAGTGAAACGAATAAAGTTGGTTAAATGGGGACGTTTTGGCACTAAAAACTAGCTTTTTATTGAAGTGTCTGTATAAGACATAATAGTGTCCTGTGAAATTGTGTCCGGTTGTGTTATATTTGTAATGAAAAACCTTGCACAGACTGAACGAAGTCATCGCTGTGCTTTATTCCGTCCTCGGATTTTATCATAGGAAACCATTGTAAGGGCGGACACTATTTCACGGCGGACACTATTTAATGTTACACCTGTACCAAGCCAGGAAAGTGAGCGATCGCATATAAAATTTGTGTTTGTGGTATCGATTTTGCCTCTTTCTACGATTTTGTCCTAGGACTACCGGATTTTAGGAAACGTTCCGAAAGTGTGGTATTTTTTGTTTGTCATTTTCTTACTAGTAACGAAAACATTGATATATAACTTAGTGTGCATGACATGGAATAAGACAGTGTTTGTGATTTTCATTGACCGAACATTTTTTTTTTATTTTCACGGACTGGACAAATTTTCATATTTTTAAAATTCCTCTTTAAATTATTGATAATTTTTATAAATATTTAATTCTTACTTAATTCTTACAAATAACTTCAAGGCAAATTGTCAACTGATCTGTCGCGCTAATAGCGTTATCATGAATTATCTAACAACATACTTTAACTTTTTTACTTTAAACATATTGTATTGTCATTATACAAAACAAGACAAATGGATAAGCCACAAGGTGTAAACTTATGCTTTAACAAGTTCCGCTCTTTGTTCGAGTTTATTAATTTTATACATTGTGTCATTTTCACTGTATTTGCTAATTTCGGCAAGTCTGATCATGTACAACATTATAATTTAAATGTAAATTATTGTGTTGAGGTTAAGAAAAGTGGGTTGGAAACGGACAGGCACATTGTACGGACGACGTATATTTACATTTAGTTTACTTGTTGACAACCGCACTTCTGGGATATACAACTCTGTACACCAAATATCACCAAAGCAATAAAGATGACCAGATGTACAGTGTGTGGCCAAAAGTATTCGCGCATGTAAAAAAAAATCCCGATATAATCAACCAAAACAATATTTTTTTCAAAAAATTATTGTGAAGTCGTTTCTGGATATATTTTAAAATTTTTTACACCAAAACATTCGGAATTGTCTATATTTTGATTGTTTATTTGCTCATTATGTTTATATGAGTTGTTTTTATTTGTACATAATTTAAACACAACAAATAAAAATTGACATTGATTTTCCTATATACAAATGTATTTGAACTAAAAATATATCCTAGAAATTAACAATCATGTTTAAATTATGTACAAATAAAAACAACTCATATAAACATAATGAGCAAATAAACAATCAAAATATAGACAATTCCGAATGTTTTGGTGTAGCTTTTATCGACATAAGTAAAGAGTATCGCTCAACCGTGGTTTGAGGACCGTTTCACACTCATTATAGGGTATCAATACCCTATTGTTACTATGAAATATAGAACAGCATAAAAGCGATGTTCATTTGCCTGGCTTCTTACACCACTAATACTTGTCGTCATGATATAGCTGAAAGTGTCGTTAAACACAATAAATCATCAATCAATCAATCGTTTGCCTTGATTTGTGTCTAAGTGCAATGTTGGAAAGTCTCTCGTGTCTATTTACATCCATATCCTTTCATACTAATAAAATAACATAAACAAAATATTAACCATCTACACATATATATTTGGAAATCATAGCGGACATCATTACACGGAACTAAAAACGTAAAGATAAGTGATTGAATAAAATGAGCTCACTAAAATCCGGAACTAACTAAGATAAAAAAAAATAATAATAAAAAAATACAAAAAAAAAATACCACACAGTCGGAACATTTTAGAAATTCAATATAAAAATCGTATCAATCGATACCCTAACAAACAAAGACATGACATCCCACTTTCATGACTTAGTACAGTAATCCCAATAACATGAGATGTGATTAAGAAGAGTTTGAAGATACCCAAGGGGTAATCAGCGTCCGTAAATCGAAGGACAGACAACACAATGGCGAACAGAGCAAACAAAGATCAAACAAAACATGACATATTTATAAACTAAAGATCGAGTAACACGAACCCCAATAAAAACCGGGATGAAATCAGCTACTTTTATGGACTAAAACCTCACCTCCTAGTGGACCTGACACATATTATTTTAATATATAAGGGTAATAACAAAATTACCGAACACCGAACAATCTTCCAAAGGGAAAGGAAAAACTCATAAATCAACAAACAGACAAAATCAGTCAACAACCGGAAAACTGGGAAAACCGCAATGGCCCTGACTTGGTACAGGCATTTCTAAAGAAATGGTGGGTTGAATCAGATTTTACGGCTCCAAACCTCCCGTTTCATTACGATTCAAAGGTTCCGGTTGTCACTATAACAGCATTTATAACAATACTGGAACAAAATAGGTCAAATAGTAGTCAACGCAGTACTAAATTCAGTTAGGAGGGTAGAATATTTCTCGTGAACTTTCTAACAGATATTGTTAAATGCAGTTTCCATTATCATCTCCAGAATGAGTCGTTACTATAGATACAGTGTAATTACTGCTACTTATAGCAAACTAATAAGATGTTTTATCTGCTAACCTCCATTCCATAAACAAACGTCTCATTTGAAATATCTTTCTATGTAAATTTTCTGTCACGATATAACTGAAATATTGTTGAAAGTGGCGTTAAACACCATAACCCTAACCCTCTATGTAACTGTTTAATAATTGATCATAGATATTATTTGAATTCTCGTCAGTTCTAGTATATTTGTTATTTATTGTATATTAGATTTATTAATACAAAATGTAGCATTTGTACTAAAATTTACAGTTCATAAATAATGTATTTCTTAATTAAAACTAAGGTTCTCGTTCCTCAGTCATGTGACCTTATCCGATTTATCTTTCCTTTTTATGTTATTTAGTCTACATGCACTCAAAGACTTTTAAATATCTTTCGACTGAAGCGAGTCGTACGCACCAAATTATATATATACATTTACATTAGGAAATACATTTTGTAGATTGATTTTAATGCAACATTTCACATCGAGTTCATATTTAAAAGTCTGACTCTTTATTAAGTCTTCACAGACGGGTTATTTCAGTGTACATAATATTACTTAGTGATATCTATATATATTGTTCATTTTGCCTATGTAATTAAATGTACTAAGTGTATCGGACATAGTAATTATAATTTTGAGTACACATGTACTACACCATTTTAAAGTAATGCTAAATGTTTTATATTGGTTAATACATTAGTGTGAGGGGATGGGATTATGATGGTTAATTACGCCACTTTTAACAATATAACAGTTATATTGTCGTGGTCAGTTTTATTGGTGGAGGAAACTAGAATACCCGGAGAAAACTGACCTGCCGCAAGTCACTGACAAACTTTAGCACATAATGTTGTACCGAGTTTCACCTCGCCTGAGCGGCATTTGAACCATTACTAGATCAATACAACGCACATTCATTACCAGTCAAGAAATACCTTCCCAGTTTTTTATGGATAGGAAATCGAACATTATGGGATTATATCTTTATAATTTCGAACTTGAACATTTGGCAACATTTTAGTCACCGAAATAACAGACTATCGAACATTGGACCATCTCCGTTAGCTGTACCACTTTTTTCAGAATGTCCTCAACCTACCCACGATATATTTTTCTTTTTTTAAAACATGCACGTGTGAAAGATGTTAGGTAAAAAAGAATGCTTATCTTCGGTCCTTTCCCCATTCATGACTTATAACCGAGGTTGTAACAAGAATAACACGACGGGTGCAACATGTGGACCAGCAACTGCCTACCTGAGTTCACCCCGATGTTAGTGGGGTTCATGTTGTTCGATCTTTAGTTTTCTAAGTAATGTTTTGTAGATCGTTGTTTGTCCTGTTGTCTTTTTTCTTTTGGTCATTGTGTTGTCTGTCTTTCTTCGATTTACAGATTCACAATCCCACTTTGATATCATCAAACTTTTCTTATATTGGAATATGTACCGTTGGCGGGTGTTATTTTGCATTGTGTAAGGAAACCGGAAGAAATAGTGTGACGTAGAATAATGCAAATTTTGTGCTCTCCAATACCAAAGAGTTCAACAAAATGTCGACTCGCATAAAATTGCAAGAAAATCCAAACTGTAAATGTTTTTGCGACTGTCTGTACGGCTTTACTATTGGTTATCCCAAAGGATAGAAATGCCTGAACTATTTACATGTATTGCTTAAGATAAACACAAAGTTTGATAAAATTCATATCAAATTTAGTGCACAAGAGACGTTTCTGGAATAACCTTCATCAGGTACGCTTAAAGCTTTTGTTCTACTATGTTTCCAGACGGAACCAAGGGATGCAGAATAATTTCCGCTGAAGGCACAATACCCGAAAAGGTACCCTTAGTTGCGAGGGACAAATAAAATAACAACTCGCCTATGAACTGGAATGTAAATGAGTACCCGATCTTTTGAGAATGTCACTGTCACATGTAAAACAACCTTTATGAGCTGTTAATGAGCAACAGTTGGATGGGAGTTGTCGGGTTGTTGGTGGGATGTTGCCAAGCAGAATTCTTTATATCATATCTCCCTTGTGGCAGTGAAAGTATCCGTCCACTGACCAATCCCAGTGCCACATTCTACATTCAAAATGTATTTTTGTCCCCTATATATTTCATATAAAACTACAATTTTTCAAAATATTACCATGAAGTCAATTCATGTCCGATTTCGATAATTATTTTATCAACAAAAGCAGAAAGGTATGTAGTTTATATACATTTTTTTTGTATTTTGAAATAACTTCAAAATTGTTATCATAGAAAATTATTTTGAAATTATAGAGTAAATTCTGCTTTTATTGATACAAAAATTATGAAAATCAAACTTGAATTTACTTCATTATAATTTTGTGAAAAATAGTTGCTTTATAGGGAAGTGTCTGAATAATTTTGTCCACTATCTATAGCTGAAATATTACACACTTGACGTTCAACAACAATCTAACAATATTTATCAAGATTTGTTATCGGACTTGTATTGACAATTATAGAAGAGCTCAAGGACATCCACAATGGCGGTCAAAATATCTTTTGAGTATTAAGACTAAAATTACGAGTCTTTAATGCCATTCCCAACAAAATGTTTATATATGAATGAAACTGGAATGCCCACCCGGCAAGGAAACTACATGCATGCTACAAGTTACGGGTAACATTTATAGTATAGTTTTGTGTCGAACAAAAAGAAAGTAGTCGAACTCAATAACCTTTGTGGTGATAGACATTGAACATCACAGGCAAATGTAGGCATGCATTATAGCATGCCTTTTCCATATCGGCCCTGCTATCATTCCGAGACTCCTATATCAGCACGGGGAGCTAGCCGAGGTCTTGAATCGGTCTAAGGACATTTAACATTAAAATGCTGTTGGGTTCTAATTATGTGCGATACGACTTGTATAGTACATGTATATGTAGTGTAGCATTAAGTATGTGTTAAGCTTATTGTAGAAACCTTAAAATGACTATGAGATGAAGTACAACGACAAACAGTGATGGTCAACGATTCCATCAATATCAACAAAACGAACAATCCCTCTCACTTCAAACCATTGTACATATAATTAGACGTTGACGTAGGACGTTGAAAATGGAGATCCTGACTTGGGACAGGCAAACAATATGGTGGGGGTGTTAAAGCAGGTTAATGAGAGCCCTCCTCCTCTTGATTATTGGATCTCTAACAATAAACAAATAAAGCAATATCCAATAAACTAACGATTAAAAACCTGTACAAATTTGCATCAACACTAAAAGGCAGTTTCAATGTAAGTTTTTGCACGAATCTATATCTTGGGAAGGGGGGATAGAGGGGGCATTGATTTTCTGACATATTGATGTACTTTACCGTGGTATGAAAATACGGGTCAAAACAAATCGACATGAACTTGTACATTTAGGGTGTATTTATATAATGATTATCAGGTTATACACTAGATATACCAGGATATACATGTATTTATGTAATGATTATTTAGTTATATACCAGATAAACGTAACATTTGAGTAAATATAAAGTGCATGTGTACCAATATTTAAAAGTATACTATTATGATAGAATTTTAATGTATTATTTAAATTTTGGTTTCGTGCATATTGAAAATGTTTTATCTATCAATAGTTAGTTGTTCAATTTATTTCTTAAAATAGGGTTCGAACCCCGTTTATGGCGAGGTGTACTCGATACCACATTATGTGATAAAGTTTGTCACTGACTTCCTCCACCAATAAACTGACGGCCACGTTATAAGTTAAACATTGTTGAAATGTCATTGTTGTTCGGCTAAGAGTGATTTATTTTGACGAGCTTTTCTGGCCTGTTTTGCAACCAGTGCAAATAAATTTTTATATTAACCGACAACTGTACGTATATTGTGTTTATCCTGCCATGTCAAAAAGTCCAAAACAACTGTCAAATTGTCTGAAAATAACTGAAACAAGCGTCGTTATAATAATGTTTAATAGTGTCATCTGTGAAGTCCGTGTTGATACTGTGACCGTTTCCTTCTGTCGTTGTACATGAATCAGGTACCAGAAAAGCTTTATTTGGTCAATGACTAAATTACACTGAAGTTTATTTGACACAAAATTACACAATTGCAGGATAAATATACAACATTAGTGTATTGACGGTAAACATAAAATTTATGTGCCGAGGCTTAGAAACGGGGGAAAGACGAGCTTTTAGCGAGTCTTTGCAACCGTTTCGTGCCGAGCCACATACATTCTATATTTACCGTCAATACACCAATATTGTATTTATCCTGCAATAAATTTGCAAAAAAGTTGTTTAATTTAATAATAAAAAACAGATAATGGAAACATTGTACACATTGTAGTTCCGGTAAGCGGCGTGGCTTAAAAGCTTTATTAGGCTAATGTGAAAGGTGTTAGTATGACAGGGGTGTGGCTTAATAGCTTTATTAGGCTAATGTGAAAAGATTTATCGTGACTCTCTCATAATAAAGAAACAATTTATTTCAACCCATTCATTATGAGAAGAAATAACCCAATTGCAGGATAAACAATGATTACAACACAACACAACACAAGAACAAAATGCACAATGAAACAAAGCAAACACCAAAGTCAGGATAAGACTGCTTCACTGACTAAAATATACAATGTATATTATCATTAATATTCGTATCACAAACAGGCAGCTTTCTTTCAGAAGTAATTAAAATTATGACGTAATTAATTGGGGAGCTTTATTCCGATATGCACTTGCACAATGTCAACAAATTCCGGGAAGTTTTTGCATCCGTTCCGAATATGATTTTTAGGTGGATATCGGAGTTGGAACGGAAAGGGAATATGCATCATGCAATAGAAAGGGAAGTCTGAAAATTCGTCACATCCGGACACTGCGCAAACATAATGCGCGGTGTTAAATATGATGAAATACTTAAATGTAGTCGGTCCCTACCTGCCTATACGTACATACGGATACCCCTTTACTAACGCAGGGAACAATCCTATTAACATATCAGCAATGTATTTTGCCTATTCTATTTCAGAATCATCCATAGTCGGTTTGACGACATCTTTCTCTTCATATTTATTTTTATTTTGAAATCGCCCGCCATGTCTTATTCCAACAAATGACATAACCACTGCAAAAAATACAACCATGACTCCGTAAAACACCATTTGATGAAGGAACATGTCATAACCATGGTATTCATAGAGATAGCCTATTACCCAAAGGTATGATACACCACCAAGTGCCCCACCCATCAGAGCAAATGTAATAGCGAAACCGGTGAACTCGACATGAAAATCTCCCCAACCAATACCAGAAGGAAATAAAGGCGAGATGAAAAATCCCATAGGACACGTCAAAACCCATAGAGCTACATCACTATCTCGCGCAAAGATTTCTAACAGTATTGAAGTAACTAGAGCTCCACTAACCTCAATCAGGATTAGAATACGTATTGGAACAAATCGTCCTGTAAATAACCCTGTTAATCTTCCTAGAGCAAAACAAATCCAGAAAGTTGTATTAATAAGTGAACCTTTGTCTCCAGAGAAATTGTGTTTATCTATAGCGTAGCTCCTAATAAACTTTGAGTAAAGTCGTTCCCCGCCTACTGCGTTGAAAAAGTAGAAGAAGATTAATGCGAAGATTTTGATTCCAAACCAGCGATCACCATCTGCACACGTACTTGGGTCAACTATTTTGACTATTTTTCTTACGTTGCTTTCTTTTGTTTTCGTTTGTGGACGATGAGGATACACAATCGTGCCACAACAAAATTGGTACACAAAGAACACAATGGATAACGCCGCTACGATGAATGCCACAATTAAATACGCAGACTCTATTCTTGAATCTTTGAGATATTTAACTACTGAAGAATTATTTTGTTCTGGCAATGTTGATAAATTCCCTGGTGAAAAAACAGCTGTCACCGATGTCGTGTTCATTTTAACATGTAGTGAATCTAAAGTTGAAAATGTCTTGTTAATTTCGGAGGATTGTGCAATAACTGCCAAGAAGGGATTCGCAATCTGTGGGACTATAAAAGAGCCCATACCAAATCCAAAGTGTAGAATATGTAATGGACCTGTTGCCTTTTCTTTCCATAAATTTAGAATCAGTTTTTGTCCAGCTGCAAAAGATGGAATAATATTGATTTTCGCATTCATTTTGTATTTGAGGTTTTGCAAAGTACTACTGTCAAATATAAATCTCGTCACAATACCTTCGGCAGTTTCTAAGGTTGTTCTATATCATAGAAATTGTTTTCATTTAAAAAAAAGACACCGCGACGGTGGTGTAATGAATGGCGATAGTGCTAGCCTCGAGTGCTGTAGAACAGGGTTCGAGTCCTAGTCGAGTCAAACCAAACACTAAAGAAATGATTTTCAGGTTTCTCCGCTAAGCACAACTCATTAAGGAGTAAAAACTAAGGCTGGTTGGCTCGGAATGAGGATAATCTGTCCGAGTGGAGCGATATGTCTACCCGAGGACTGTTATTTCAGTGAGCTAGCACTATAAAAATCAAACTAAGCGTGTTGGTCTAGTACAAAGTGGGTATCACCATCTTCGTCTCATCTAAGCAATGCAACTTGTACACGCCATGATATTGCTGGAAAATTTCTCATTTGGCGTTAAACAACACACATTCCCTCGAAAAATTATAATTAGGTTGAAATAACTGTACGGGTGACTGTATTGAGCGTTACCAGTATAAGATATCTCTAGTGGCCTTGTAACGGGCTCCAAAAGACCACTCACAACAGCATATTCCTACATATGGTGTTTTCGTTTCCGTGCAAAGACGAGACACTCATTAACGTTCCGACATTAGAGAGAAACAACATTATGTAATAAAGTTTGTCAGTAACTTCCGACAAGTCGGTGGTTTTCTCCGGGTCCTCCGGTTTTCTCCACCAATAAAACTGACCGCCACGATATAACTGAAATATTGTTGAAAGTGGCGTCAAGCGCCTTAAAACAAACAAACAAACAAACAAATAAATATATTTCAAATCTAAAAAACAATCTTCAACATTGTAAATGTAAACAAATTGTTGTGGTATTTGTATTCGAGTTTTATATACCCCCCTCCCAAAAATGTGGGTTAATAAGAAATAAAATAATGCACCAACCTATATTAATTATTCCTTCAAATGTTCCACCTAAAATGAGTAAAAATCCTAAAATTGAGACATCTGGTGAGTAAGGTGCAATCACAGTAGCAATGGCCGCTCCATTAAGGCAAATAGCTATCATCAAATCACAATACTTCTCCAGCTTGTCAACCAGCGGTCCTCCAAGGAAGGACCCTATGAAATACCCTCCACTACGTCCAGATATGGCTCGAGAAACAAATTCATAATTTGAATTTGTTTTCAGTATTAGATCTTTTTGTGTTGTTCCAGAAATTTCCGTGTACAGGCCCTATAACAGAAGAAAACAACACGTTAAAACATAGCAACCCTTTCTACATAATCCACTAGTTGCGACCGTTATCTTTCCTAATTGAAGATTACCTCCCTTGCCAGTTACGCCGCTTCATTAGATATTTTACATCAATAGTTGCCTCGAAGGAACCGCGGATCATTGAAATAAGACTTACCAACTTAAAACTAGTGAACTCGGATGCTCCGGAAGGGTAAGCAATTCTTTCTCCACTAGTGGCACCTATCTTGTTACTCTTGTCAGGGGCGGATCCATGATTTCAAGTTAGGGGGGCGCACTTAAAAAAAATCGCGCAGAGCGGAGGGAGGCGCGAAAAGTTTTGGGGTATTTCGTGTGGAAAATCACGATTTTACGCAAAAAAAATCACATTTTTGCCAATTTTAGGGGGGGGCGCCGGGTGCGCCTCCCCCTGGATCCGCCCCTGCTTGTAACAAACCCAGTGATTAAGTTTATCTCCCTTAGATACAGGTAATTATATCATATTATGGCTTTCCTGTTTAGACCCTCTGCAATTGGCTTTAATGCTCCCAAAACTTAGATTTTTGTATTACTTTGAACGTATCTGATTAAGGGTAATAATCGACCATTTAAATTTCAGGAGGGCTGTATGTTTTCCCCAGAGCTAGAATAAATTTCCTGGGAAGTCAGATTGGTTTTTTTTTGTACCTGACAAATCGGATTTATTAATTTTCAAATTGTACCAAAATTACTCTGAAAATGTAGTCAGATTATTATTATTTCTTCTTTTTTTTTGCATCTTTCTTTTTCATTTTTTCTATATATATTTTTTTATGTTGGTCCAACTTAATCTTCAGTTCTCTGTATATTGCTTTGTAGATAATTGTTTGACATTTTGGCCATTGTATTGTCTGTCCTTCTTCGACTTGTGTCTTTTATTTAAACTCTATAAAACTTTTATTTACAGTTTTTGAAATCAATTATGCAGACAAATTCTATTTTTCAATTTTGTTTATGTCAGCATTTAAAGTAAGATAGAAAATACCTACCCAAAAAATAACCCCGCTCATGACGAGGTGTACGCGACTAAACATATGATAAAGTTTGTCAATGACTTGCGACATGTCGGTGGTTTTCTCCGGGTACTCCGGTTTCCTCCTCCAATAAAACTGACCGCCACAATATAAATGAAATATTGTTGAAAGTGGTGTTTAACACCATAAACTTAAACCTACCCCAAATAGATTGGTAAATTTTGTTTATTATAAGAAAACATATAATTTGTAAAAATATGAATTATGTCATCTGGTCGTGGTAAAGCAATAAATCCCACACATGATAAAAGAAGATAAACAAACATAATACCGATAGTTATATAATATCTATTTGTCAAGGCTGAGATTACAGGGTTAAACAGATAACATAAGTGTTCGTTACACTATAATGTACAATGGGCAGATAACCGGTGAAGATTAAATAAACGACTTCTCTGTTACATTGAATTGTACTATACTATGACTGCAGTGTTATAATTATAGTATGTGTATGGAAAATACTCGTGATATTCTGGGATAACAAAATGACCAAACCATGTGCTGCTTCGAAAACCACTATTTTTATTCCAGGGAGATCAATCTCAATAATAACATTTAATATACTAAACAATGAACGACTAGAATTACGGAAGTCTTGATATTACATGCAGGGGCGGTCTTTAATATTAGCAGTGCAGGGCCGGTCTTTAATATTAGGAGGTGCGGGGACTAATTGGGAACAGTTATAACCTGTAGTGTGTTGTTGTGTTGAACAGACGAGAAATATAGAATCTAACACCGGCAAAAGTGCAAGACAGGGAAATCTTACCCGAGGGTGTCGGAGATTTCCCTGTCTTGCACTTTTTGCCGGTGTTTGATTTTATTTCTCACTTTTATCAGCTGTTACCTAATTGTTTTGTTTACATTCCCGATCGAGCGTTTTCCCGCAAATTTTGTTTCCATTGCTGAAGTAAATATTCAATTTATTCATCCGTGTCTTGGCAGTATTTTAAATGTATTTCATAATAAAATACAATATATTTAATAAATATATGATAAATGTAACTCAACACTACACCTGTGGCTGTGAAAAAATATTTGAATTTGGTCAAAGGGAGGTACGTTAGTTACTAACAAGGGAGAGCACTCTATTATTTACTCAAAGTAAACAAACATTGACTTGAAAGTCATACACCGTGAAACATGAAAGGTGCACGATAGTTAAATTATTAGCTAGCAGAATAGTATACATACATTAATTTAAAAATACTTATGTAATAGAATCGTGGTTTTATTGGTGAAGCATGGAGAACTGGGGGCAGTTGACTTAAACTGTACAGCATGTATTTGCCGGTAAAACGCACGTGATTTTTTTTGTCTTGCACTAGTGCAAGATAAGACAATCTCACATCGCTAAAAATAGGAACTGGTCTGTCTCAAAAGTGAGAATAGATAACCCCAGCGCGGGGTCCAATTGGGGGCAATTGGTTTAATTAGCTTAAGGCCCGCCCTGACTTTGAGTTACCCCAAGTTGGGAGGATACTTCCTATTAGATAAAGGTATAAACGAGCGGGCTTCTAGAATGGATCGACCTTTTCAGCTTACAAGTACCTGATTACGTTGTAAATTTGGACGGGGATTTTTAAGCCATGATATATGTATAGGGCATATTTCTACGAGCCCATGCAACTTTTTTATTTCCAAGACAAATTCTTCTATAATTGTTTTAATTTTACATGATAAGGATTAATATTGATCTGCTTGCGTTTATTTTGGATGTTTAGAGTAGACATTAATGTGTCACAAATAACTAAATAAGAAGAGTTTGGCGATACAAAAAAAAAGGTAATCAGAGTCCGTAATTCGAGGATGGACAGGCAGACAACACAATGGTCATGTTGAAAAGCACGAAAGGAAAAACAATAATCTATAAAACACTACAAAGAAAGCTAAAGGTCGAGCAACACGAACCCCACTAAAAACCGAGGGTGAACTCGGGTGCTCCAGAAGGATCAGGAGTTCCTGCATCACTAGTGGCACCCGACGTGCTACTCTAGTTATAAACCAGTAATAAGTCATGGGTGAGGAAAGGACCGGAAAAAGCTTACGACAAGTGGAACATATCCCTGGGCGGATCCAGGATTTCAAGTTAGGGGGCGCACTTAATATAATGGCGCCGAGCGGAGCGAGGCGCGAAAATGTTTGGGGTATTTCGTGTGAAAAATCACGATTTTACGCAAAAAAATCACATTTTTTCCAATTTTAGAGGGGGCGCGCGCCGGGTGCGCCCCCCTCTTGGATCCGCCCCTGATATCCGTGCTCATTTGTGACATCGATATTTCGTAACGGTTAATCAAGCCATTGTGGCGACCATAAAACTTTCGAAGTGATGACTCTTAACTTAACCAATAGGAACCATTGGTTCAGTAACTTCTGTGTTAACAGCAACCCTCTATCGTGGAAATCCTGATAGGAACCACAGGATCTGGAATATCGGATCAACTGAATGGGAATATTGAAGTCATCTCTTTTGTCGTAAAATTGCTTTCTTAATCGGCTCGCACTGTCATTTCCGAGGTGTATGTCAGACAAAAGGAGGGAGGGTGCAATTCAAGATCTAATTTTAAAGATCTAACTTTAATTAGAATGTAATGGGAAAGACCTTTCAATTGGTCTTGAACAATTGACATTAATATTTTTCTATCTTCCGTTCTTCAATAACGGGCGATGAATATGCAACACTTAAAATCTGCTCTGTTTTGAATATATTAACCTTGAAAGATCATAATTGGAAGAATGCTAACTGGGGTATTAGCATCAGTCCAGCTTGTTTTTTTTTCTAGATTGATGTTCTATTGTGAGCGACTTTTTCTTGGCTTTGTAATGATTTTTTTTAATTACATTTTATACATGATCTGAAATCGTCTTGCAATCGTAAACGGCTTCAAAATCAGCGACATAATATTCTTGCAATTCATTTAAATTTTTCAACCGCAACAAGAAAAAAAACACTAAAAAGGTTGGTAAAATTGCCATGTTATTAAACAATAATTTCCTCCACAAATAAAACTGACCGTCACGATATAACTGAAATATTGTTAAAAGTGGCGTTAAACACCACAACCACCATAAGCAATGATTTCTAAATATTTATCAATTATTAGGCTAACATTTTTTTTATTAATATATTATATATATTAACAGTAACTTGATATAGCTTTCAGAGGTTAATGTTATGGTGGTCAACGCCATTTTCAGTTATATCGATCGTGGCGTATAACTTCCAAAATACATATTCTAGTTGATATGGCCCAAAATTATCCAGAAATACAATAACTTAATGTAAACGAAATAAGGATGGACAAGCAACATGGACAAAAATGATGACCATATATTAACTATGTTTTGACGTTAGAATGTAAAGTGTGCCCGCGGTCCAATTTCATTATCAATGTTTATATTGTTACACATTCGTTGTAGGGTGATATCAATATCTATTTACCTGAGTATATCAGGTCAAGGTATAGGTTGGTTTGGTTTTATGGTGCTTAACGCCACTTTCAACAATATTTCACTTATATCGTGGTGGACAGTTTTATTGGCGGTGAAAACTGGAAGACCCGGAGAAAACCACCGACCTGTCGCAAGTCACTGACAAATGTTATCACATAATGTTGTACACCTCGCCCTGATCGAGATTCGAACTCACAACATCAGTGGTGATAGACACTGATTGCATAGGTAGTTGTAAATCCAACTACCATACGATCACGGCCACGAAGCACCCTCTTAACTAATCTAATGTAAACGAAATAAGGATGGACAAGCAACATGGACAAAAATGATGACCATATATTAACTATGTTTTGACGTTAGAATGTAAAGTGCCCGAGGTCCAATTTCATTATCAATGTTTATATTGTTACACATTCGTTGTATGGTGATATCAATATCTATTTACCTTAGTATATCAGGTCAAGGTATATGTTGGACTGATTTTATGGTGCTTATCGCCACTTTCGACAATATTTCACTTAAAAATATCGTGGTGGTCAGTTTTATTGGTGGAGGAAACCAGAGTACCTGGAGAAAACCACCGACCTGTCGCAAGTCACTGACAAAGGTTATCACAAAATGTTGTACACCTCGCCCTGATCGAGATTTGAACTCATAACATCAGTGGTGATAGACACTGATTGCATAGGTAGTTGTAAATCCAACTACCATTCGATCACGGCCACGACGTCCCCTCTTCAGTGAGCTAACATACTATTGTTATTTTTAAAGGGGGGGGGGGGTGTTATAATTTCTTGTCATTACAAGTTAATTTTATAATCATTGATATCATAATATCTCTTTTTTTTTTATATATACCCGGTATACAATGATATATATCATATGATTGTACGGCTCAGTAATGGGCGTCTTAATTGACAAATAAAGAATTTGTTTTGTTGTTTTGTAAACGAAATAACGATGAACAAGCAACATGGACAAAAACGATGACCATATATTAACTATGTTTTGACGATAGAACGTAAAGTGCCCGAGGTACAATTTCATTATCAATGTTTATATTGTTACACATTCGTTCTTGAGTGATATCAATATCTATCAGGTAAGGTATATATTAAGTATAAAATACAGTATTATTGAAACAGAAAAAGCTGTCCGTATTGGACATAACGGGTTCTTTCTCCACATGAGTACTCAGGTGAAGGCCGAGGTGTGTAGCACTAATGCCTTCACCTGAGTACGAATCCCGTTATATCTTCTTTTGTTTCAATAGTAATGTATCTAACTTGTACAACAATGATGTTATAATTAAACAACATTATTAAGAAAATATTGGTGAGCCGTGCTAATTTGGGTCACGGGGTACTGTAAGGTCCTGAATGATTACCTGAAGGATTATTCTAAACTGTGACACGTGGACGACCTGTGGACTCCTGTTGGGCAACTGTGAACGGGGTTGCAATGACAAAAAATCTTTCAAATTTAATTGAAAGAGGCCGGTGTTTACAAGAATTTACCCTTTGGGCACCTCAAACGCTGGAATTTCGGAATTTCCCATATGTGTTTCAGTGGGGTGAAAAAGGATGTTATAAGTTGCTGAAATCCATCGATTAATGTAAAATACACACTTTTTTCACTTCTTGCACATATTTTGAACATGTTATGTTATAACCTATGCATGGTTTAATCCTAATAAGCTATACCGAATATAGAACACTATTTTTATTAGAGGGCTAAAACCCTACTTTAAATAGACTAATCCATTTTTCGCGGGGAAAATTGATGCAGATGATTGTTGTTTTATCTTGGACAATAGTTTATAAATATAGAATCTTGACAATGTAAAGGGAAGATGCTATGTTATATTTATTCATTTGTTTGATTCTGGAATATTGTTGATCATTGATTTAAACGGGAAAAAAGGGGGTGAATTTTACAGTTAAATAAATGTTATATAATAAATGTTATGTTTCGACAGTTTAACTCGTCACGTAATCTGGGTCACGGGTCACTGTGAGTAGCATGTGTAGTCTATTTTTATCTTGGACAATAGTTTATAAATATAGAATCTTGACAATGTAAAGGAAAGATGCTATGTTATATTTATTCATTTGTTTGATTCTGGAATATTGTTGATTATTGTTTAGACAATAAAATATGTTTAAATTGAATCCCTTCTTTTGAACCACCTCTTATATTTCGATCTTCAAGCGCAAAAAGAAGAATTTAATTCGAACATCTATCCTTTTAAGGGTAACCAATACTAAAAAAAATCCGACTTTGTGACTATAGCATTTAATTTTTTGATAATCTTGGCTGCAATTCCTGTCCATGTGATTTTCTCTGTTTCAAATATATCCTTCTATCTTTGTATAAAAAACTATAATAATGTATTTAATGATATAAATAGCAAGTACCAGTTGTAATTTTGCTTTAATATTCAGATTTGTTTATTAAAAAAATAAATTAAAAAAAAGTCGCGAGAACAGTTTTGTTTTTTAATTTTCTATTTGTGAACTTTTCATTTATATGTAGCAACATTCCAGCAACACCTGCATATGGAGTATATATCTCTGAGTTGATCCGATATCACATGGCTTATGGATCCTATTCCCATTCCTTGATAGAGGGCTGTTGCTAACAAGCAAGCTACTGAACCAACGGTTCCTAGTGGCTAAGCTGAAGTCACCACTTCGAAAGTTTGACGGTCGCCACAATGCTTTGGTTTACCATTATGGTATATCTATGTCACAAATGACCACGGATATGTGTCATGGCTTACCGGGTTTGTAAAAAGGTTCGTTTATAGCAAGTGTTACACGATGGCGTCACATTGTTTACTTTTCTGTAGCACCTGAGTTCACCCCGTTTTTTAATCGTCTTAGTGGGATTCATGATGTTCATGTTGTCAAATTACTTGTCTTCGTGTTTTTACTCACCGACACGTGTCGAACAGGAAATGCCAACTGTTCCGGAGCACATGAGTTCACTCTCGGTGTTTAGTGGGATTCACATTGAACGATCTTTTGTTTTCTGTGTAATGTTTTGTAGATCGTTGTTTGTCCTATTGTTATTTTTTCTTTTGACCATTATGTTGTCTGTCCTTTCTTCGATTTACGGCTTCTGATTACACCTTTGGTATCTTCTAAACTCTTATTTGATTGAGCGTACAGACACTTCAATAAAAAGTGGCGGCATTAAACCAGTGTTTTGGACCCAAAGCTCTCCTCTTAGTGAAATGATGTGGCCATGCAAGTGCATTCCACATGTGACCAAAAACGCCAATCCCACACACAGTCAGGCGAACAGCGCTACCGCAAAGAACGCTATAATCCCGAACACCCTACATAATACATTGCATATTAATCTTTGTATGCATCAAAATGATCACCATAGTGATTATGATATATTAGACTTATAGTGTTTAACGCCACTTTTGATTTATTAAGTATTTAATATACCCCATGACTATGAACAATGTCAGCCACACATGATATCTGATTCTGATAGTTAATATTATAGTACACAAGAAATGTGCTTTTGTTTGCGGTGGAGATTCTAATAATTCGATAATCAGACGGGTCAAGCTAAAGACAATATTTGGTATTTGCTGTATCTCCGTTAAGAGCACAATAGAGAGGAGTAAGCGCAAAGACTGGTGGGCTCGACATCAGGTTTCGGGTTATGGTGATTAACCCCACTTTCAACAATATTTCAGTAATATCGTGGCGGTCAATTTTATTCATGGAGGAAACTGTGAGTGTTCCTACTTAAAATTGATTGGTCCGTTTATTGAAATTTATGTATCACTTATATAATATGCTACCGCCTTATTATTTAAAGGCATATTGTCTACCAAAACCGTAATTTGTTCATACCCAAAATTATTGTCGTAAATGATTTGTTTAAGCTATCATTAAACAGTTATGCTGCAAAAGATACTATTTGTGTTCTTTTTTTGACAAAAAATACCCAAAATTATCGTCATCGGAATTATTGTGATGGATAAAAAGAATTCAATTTAACCCGAGTCTATTCATATGACCTTCTATGTTAGCCCGTCTTGAGCATGCGCACTGTTTAGAAACAATACACAACACGTGGAAGAAAGCGGACTTTGACGGATTCAGAGATAAAGAGGAATAGAAGTGCAGTATCTTCTAAATGGAACAAATGCAGGATATATGTAGGGGATCAGTTGGACCGTTGGAACGAACTGAAGAAAGTGCTACGCGTCCAAACTCACGCTGAAGTGTCAAAGATTTTGCTTGATAGGTAAGCCGAGCATCTTGCCTTCTTTTCTCAATCGTTTTTCATATTTTATGAATTTATGATGATGCCTATGATCATTTTCGGTAGATATTAATCAATATATGTAATTTTGCACCTGGCAACAGCAAGTCATTGTCAATGAGTATCATAAAACGGCCGTATTTGTTAGGTAAACAAACGGAGCATCCGGGCTATTGGCATAAAAATAGATAAAAAATAGATTTGACCTCGCTCAGGTCAATGCATAATTAATTAGCATCCAGTAACGATGGTCAGCTTTTTTAAATCGAAAAAACAACGTTTCGTAGCGTATTCGCCAATAATTTGGTGTTTAATCTTCATTTTATGAAGGTCAGTACGGAAAACGACAATAATTTTGGGTATGAAAAAATTACGGTTTTGGTAGACAATATGCCTTTAATGAGAAATTTGAACTGTTGTTAGTGGTCTTAAACACCAATAACACAAAAATGAATAAACGAACGACAATTTAACCTTTAGGGAGCGGGAGGGGGAAGGGTGTGTGTGTGTGTGTGTTTGTTGTTTTTTTCCATTCCTGTCTCCAAATGTTATAGAAAATACTCTTGACATAAAAGATGCAAAGAATAAATAATCTGACAATGCTCTTTCAAACAAGAAATACTCGTAAATATTCAGAAAAATTTTCAATTACCGATTTTTCATGTCCAATATAAAAATAAATATTCTCATTTTTACTTCATGTGGAAAAAAATCTGGATCAGCGAAAAAAAAAACCCTAAAATTTAAAAGGTCGGACCCAAATATAACCTTTACTTACGATCATAGCCCAAACTAGAACCAAGAATATTGTTTTCACAACTTTTTCTGTTGTCGTATAATCCATAGGTCCCTTGCTATCCTTTCTGTTTCTCCCCATTTTTGTTTACAACTATTTATCAAACTCCACCTGTGACTGTTTGACATAAATTATGATTGCAATCCACATGAAATGATATCCACTATCTTATTCTTATCTTCAGTAGGAAAGGTCAAAAGGTCATTTCTGTTGTACATAATACTGATGTATACAAATATGCAGATCCTGTATTTATTATTAAATGTTTACCCACTTCAGAATAGATGACCAAAAGGATTATATACACTTCGACAAAAGATAAGCGCCACTTGATTTATTTCATAAATATCTTTTTTTTCCCAACAATTAACTTTTTTTTAAATAGCTGTAAATAATATTGGTGTGGTTTATGGTGCTTAACGCAAATTTCAACAATATTTCAGTTATATTGTGGCTAGAAGATTGGTACATATAGCTTTATTTAAATGTGTAACACGTCATCGATCGATAAAGTCGTGTTCGATTAAAATCGGTTTATAATTGGTGTCATATCGTATTGGCAAGTTGAGGTTGTAGAGTTTTTCGTATAGAGCGTCTTCATCGCTAAGTCATAGTTAGGCGATAATTTACTTTAGCAGAGAGATGGCGAGCTATTTAGCAATAGAAGGGTGGCTCGTATGCGAAGGCAATTACATTTTGGGTGTCATGTGTCAATAAGGACTGTTAACAGACGGCTCAATGAGCAACGCAAGTCGACCCATAAAACGACCACAACTGTCATTGGAAACGAGTCCATTGGTCAGACGAAAGTTGATTTTTATTACGGCTCGTAGATGGTCGCGTGTGACTCTGGTGCCATAGAAACAGACTGATTGATCTCAGACTGTGTTATCACTTCGATATAGAGTCGGTGAAAGACCAATCTTGCGATGGCAGTGATTGGCTTGGAACAATAAATTATTTAATTGGCTATTGTATTTTATGTAACACAATTTGAAATTTTCCTTCCCGTTTATAGTTCTCACTCTTACTACAGACACAACAATATTTCATAGATTTGGTCGGTGTAATTCCAAGAAGATGCATTTTTATGAAAAAGTGGTGTATCTACTTTTTGACATTTTCTACAACTTCAACATGATTGTGTTCAAAACAGTGAGTGACATCATCCGATGTTTACATCGAAAACTGCAGATCTTAAGAAAAATATATATATATTTGTTTTCTTCAAAATTAATGATTTTCTTATATTCATACTTTATACAAATGTTGTGGGGTGAGAATTTTTTTATTTATTTATTTTGTATGTTATTTTAGCTAATTTGTCAAGTTATGACGTCACACAGTAGAAATTGCCTCTTAAAGGGATATTGTCTACGATTTTTTTGAAAATGTTTAACTGTTCATAAATGATTTGTTTAAGCTATCATTAAACAGTTATGCTACAAAATATACGATTGGTGTTCTTTTTTTGACAAAAAAGACCCAAAACTATCGTTATCGGAATTATTGTTCGGATGACAGATATTCAAAGTGAAAGTAAAAGTAAAAACGGAAGTTTGGAATTCTCGGGGGTTTAGCTTTGAGGTAAGGAAAATATTGTTCAGATTCAAACACTTCATGATTGTCACGCTTGTTAAATGTTGTTTGAATCTTAACGTTTCGTAGCGTATTCGCCAATACTTCGGTGTTTAATCTTCATTTTATGAAGGTCAGTACGGAAAACAACAATAATTTTGGGTATGAAAAAATACAAATGTGGTAGACAATATACCTTTAATCTGATTAGCCTTTATCTGTCTTTTGAGCGAAGGAGGATCAGGGATAAAACTCGTCAGTCTACATGGAAACACCGCATTTCATGTCGGAAACGTGATGGGTACAGCAGCGTTCGTTGGCGGAGATGTAACTCTCTGGGGGTGCTTTTCTTTTAATTGTAAATTAAACTTGCATGTCTTGCAATGTAATCTCCATGGCGTTACATACCACGACAACGTGCTTAACACAAGCGATGTACCCCATGTTGATAATCATCCATTGGCTGACAGGTCTATATTTATCGATGATAATGCTAGACCGCACAGATCTCGCACGATCAGAGAATTCAGGCAGCAAGAGGCGACTGACATTTCAGTGTCCTGCCATGTCCCCTGATACGAACCCAATCGAGCACGTATGGAACTTTATTGGCCGTAAAGTGAATGAACGCAATCCATAATATCAAAATATTGCCGAATTAACATACGTAATTCTGGAAGAACGGCGACGATTCCCACAAGAGAGGGTTCGTGGAATGAATAGGCGAGTGTGGGAACTTTGGTGTAAAAGTGGTGGTTATATTCACTATTGAGTGAATGTGCGCTGTAAGGCTTCTCCATACTCTTCATTCAAACGTTCTGAAAAAATTAAGACCCGTCCGTTTTCATAAATTGTTGAAAAGCAATAACTAAGTAAAACTTTTTTGAAGTTTTAAAATGTCTGCGTTATCTCCCTTTTATCCACTTGTAATAACCAACACATTGCTTTCATAATCAGCTTCAAATACGACTCAAATTGTAGTCCGTGATCTAATCCATAATGAAATATTACAAAACCAAAACACCATTTCGAATTCAACTTCTTTCATCCTTAAAAAGGAGGAAAAAAAAATAGAAAAAAAAATACTGGGTGGTTCTTAACTTTTGTCGAAGTGTATATAACGTTTATATGTACTATCTAATATAATTCTCGATCAAATCTTATTTTGTTAGAAAACAATTTGGGTACTGATAGTAAGATGACAGACATGTTTATTCATGGTCACATCCGTACTCCTATCTGTATACTATGACATATAATATGGTTATGGTTAAATTAACATTATATTAGATAATGTAGAATAAAATATATATTTTTTTTAATAGGGCAACTAATATACAAAATCGTTGATCAAAGTTCAATTTTCACATTTTGAGTTTCAGATGATTTTTTTTTTTTCATCTGCAGTTAATTCCAAATAATTTCGTATTAAAAATAATAGCTTAAATTTATCTTCATAAAATAATTAATACCGAAATTATATGCCTGAGATGGCCTCATGGCCTCAATAGAAATGTCTTCGCTAAAATAAAACTTTGAAGATACCAAAGGGATAATGAGAAGCCGTAAATTGAAGAACAGACAAAACAATGACCAACAAGGACAAACAATGCTCTACAAAACATTACACATCAAATTAAATATTGAACAACACAAACCCCAATAAAAAACGGGTGTAAACTTGGAAGCTCCGATGGTCATTTTGTGATATTATTATTTCTTTCATAATGATCGCATAGAGTTCATACCGTTACTGAGCATTTTTCAAATGAAGAATCCACGAAGGGTGAATGTTCATTGAATAGAAGAAGTGAACTCTTTTTGAACCTCATTGTCTTCACATTGGTTATTTAGATGCATGGACCTTATAATGGCTGACCGGATTAACGGATATAATTTTTATTGTTTGCGTTTATTTTTATATTTGTGTTCTTATTTGTTTTGTTTGTTTTGTTTGTTTGCTTGTTTGTTTGTTTGTTTGTTTATTTGTTTGTTTGTTTGTTTGTTTGTTTGTTTGTTTGTTTGTTTGCTTTGCTTGATTGATTGTTTGCTTGTTTTGTTTTTGCTTTGTTTTGTTTTGTGTTTAGTTTATGATGATTTTATTTGTTAAATTAACAAAAGGGATAGGACACAAGTTTTGCCAACTTATGAAGTCTTCTCCCATTAATACAATAAATTCACATAGCATAATGATCATTCTGAGCATGCATATAATACATGTAGAAAATATATTGTAAATAATGTAATAAACGAATTAATAACAAAAAATAAAAGTTGTGTTGGATGGATGCGAGGTTGGAGAGTAGGTAATTATCGAATAATTATACTACAAGGAATCATTTGGAAGATTTAATAAATGTTTTGTGTTTGTCTTAGAGTGTTTTTTTTAGTAGATAACAGTGTGGCAGCCTTTATCTTTGATGATTTCCTATGTATATTATTTCTCTAACAGGTATCCTGGTCTATTTATCATCAAGATACGGAACTCTCTGCAAACACGGTAAAAACAAAAATGACAGTACAATAACAGTATACAAAATTCCACCGATATTTTCTACAAGCTGGATAGCTAACACCTTTTTCATAATAGTTTTATCATGATTACATAAATATAGTTCAGTTTGTACTCGTACTCGAGGAAAAAACAACCAATCAGAACACTGCATCAACTATATATATATACTAAACAACTTTGAAAACGCACCACTCTTATGTTTCATTTAAAATAATAATAATGTGAATTTAATTTGTGTCAGTAATATTTTTTTGTTATTATATTTCATGTAAATTTCCTGTCTTCTCATTGGTTAAGGAGCGTGTGTCAATTTAGTCTATCAAATGGCAGAGGGTGATAATTTAGTCTATCACATGGCATAGCTGACGAAATGGCTCACTTTTCAATTAAGAACACCCATCTGTATAAAACATACACCAAAATGGCAGAAAAATATTAACAAATACAAAAAATGTATGTAATCTTATTTATTACACATCATCGATACCACAGTTTAGCCCATTTAAAGACAACAGCAATTGAAATTCAGGGCATCAAAATAATAAAAAAAGAATGAAACCAGGAGAAAAGAACATTCAGTATAATAAAACAAATAAAACATAGCTGAGAGAGTGGTAGAGCAGATTGTTACCCCTAGAAACAGTTGGACGCTATAGGCCACGAATGGCAGCCTAGACTGTTCGGCGTCGTCTCAGGGAACACGGTCTCCGAGCTCGTTGTCCAATCAAAAGTCCGATACTTATCCAGCGTCATCGACATCAACGATTAGAATGGGCAAGAGGGCATTTGCCTTGGACTAGTCAGCGATGGCAGGAAGTTCTGTTTTCAGACGAATCATGCTTTAACTTGTCTCATGCTGATGGCCGTATAAGTGTTTGGAGGCGAATTTGTGAACGATATGCTGCTTGCTGCATACAGGAAGTCGATCGTTGGGGCCGAGGTAGTGTTATGGTCTGGGCAGGAGTTTCATACCCATACAAGACTGCCTTGCATTTTTGTGACCGATCATTGAATGCGCAACGATACAGAGATAACATTTTGACTCCACTTGGAGCACCAATGTTTCAAACACATCCGGATTTGCGAGTGTACCAACAAGATAACGCAAGGCCACACACGGCAAGAATATCCATGGACTTTCTAAACAATGCAAACATTCGTGTGATGCCATGGCCTGCTTTATCTCCGGACTTAGCACCAATTGAACATGTTTGGGATGAGTTAGGAAGGCCTGTTTACAGTCGTCCCAATAAACCTACCACTGTCGATGGTTTGTGTCGCGCACTGACTGAGGAACAGAACAACATGCCTCAAACAGTCATTCAAGCCATTATCCTGTCAATGCGTCGTCGCTGCACTGCATGCATCAATGCTAGAGGTGGACATACCAGGTACTGACTTTTTGATTTGAGAGTACCTTTGTTGAAGTTGGTGTGTGACGACATTATTTCAAATTGTGGTACCCAATCTGCCATGCATTTTTTCTACGCTTATTGCTGTTAAGTTTTATATTATTAATTTATTGATTTGAATATTTAAATCTGATTGGCTAATCCGCCTGGAGAAAATTTTGGTTATTCTCGATAACCTGGGTTGGTATTGTAACGTCACCAACGTCCATCATCCAACGACAAATTCAAATAGTCACATGAAATAATCGTAATTAGAATCGAGGAATCATTAAATTTTGTTGCAAATATTAAACTATAAGGAATATTTGAAATTGTTGAACGGGTTATACTTGCATAACCTGGTTTGGGTCAGTTTACGCTTTTCATAAACCGCTTTGCGGTTTATTAAGCGTAAATTGACCAAGTCCAGGTTATGTCGTATAGCCTGTTCAGCGATTTCAAATATTCCTTAAATAAACTATAAAAATATTTTCCAAAAATATAAGTGGTGCGTTTCTTTTGTTGTTGAGTATACTTTTTTGGAATACGAGTACAAAATTCGTCTTGGGAAAGTTATATGACTGTAAAACCAGTAGCGTCAGTGCTGTTGAAGGTTACTGTGGTATCTGTATGTGGCAAACAAATTATTAAATAGATATATCGATTTATTTTAAGGTCGCTCTTTGAGTCATTTGTACCATTATTATTATTTTTATTATTATAAACACTTGCTTTTCAGTTACAAAAAAAAAGGAACCTATCCTTTCTGAGCATCTACACTTGCTTTTCGGTTACGAAAACAATAAGGTTATTCTTTCTCTGCATGTACACTTACTTTTCGGTTTCGAAAAAAAAGAATGTTATTCCTTCTGAACACCTACATTTTCTTTTCGGCTACGAAAAAAGATTATTCTTTCTGAGCTCTACACATACTTTTCGGCTACAAAAATAATGTTATTCTTTCAGAGCACCTACACGTACTTTTCGGTTACGACACAAAAGACGATTATTCTTTCTGAGCATCTACACTTACTTTTCGGTTGCGAAAAAAAGAAAGTTATCCTTTCTGAGCACATACTCTTACTTTTCGGTTGCCTCATTTGGAGTTCGTGTTGTTCCGTCATAGTGTTGTGTTACACATCCTTTGTAACTGATCAAAAATTGCCCTTTTAGAATGAACAGAAGAACTCATACTTCCAGACGAAACGAAATAAATATCAGGTACTGTCTTATTAAAAGGTATCTAATAAAAAAAAATAGTTGAAGAGGAATAAGAAACAAAATAACAATTGGGTACCAAAGGCGGTAATCAGAAACGAAAAATCAAAAAAGAACAGACAATCAACTTAGATCAAAAGGACAAACATTGATCTACAAAACACTACAGAGAAAACTAAAGATTAAGCAATTGGAATCACACCCAGGTGCTTCGGAATGGTAAGCAGATCTTTTTCTACTAGTGATACAGTCGTGTTATTCTTGTTACAAACCCAGAGATAAGTCATGAATGATGAAAGGACCAGATTCTGTGGTTACGACAAACACAACAAATCCGTGATCATTTTTGAGATATTCCGTAACGGTTAATCAATAACAGTAATAACAAAATTTCCGAACTCCGAACAATCTTCCAAAGGGAAAGTCAAAACTCATAAGTATATAAACAGACAAAATCAGTCAACAACCGGAAAACTGTGAAAACCGTAATGACCCCAACTTGGTACAGGCATTTCCAAAGAAACGGTGGGTTGAATCAGATTCTACGGCGCCAAACCTCCCGCTTTCATTACGGTTCAAAGGTTCCGGCTGTCACTATAACAGTATTTACAACAATACTTGAATAAAATAGGTAAAATAGTAGTCAACGCAGTACTAAAAATCTCTTTCAATATATTAAATCAATACGAACTGACAAATCTGGCATTACTGCACTAAACAAAGAGGGCAACACCATCACAGAAACCACAGACAAAGCTAACTTGTTAAACGAACAGTTCCAGACTGTCTTTACACCAGCAACTAGTGATCCAATACCAGACAAGGGCACCAGCACACATCCCAAAATCAGTAAACTTTCTATAACAACACCTGGGATTGAAAAACTCTTAAATAAGATCAACCCACATAAAGCCACTGGCCCAAATAATATCAGCGGTCACTTACTTAAAGAAATGCAGGTTCAAATTGCACCAATTCCATGTCTAATATTTAAAAAGTCATACGAGTCCGGAATTACACCCAACGACTGGAAACATGCAAACGTTGCATCCGTGTTTAAAAAGGGAGATACACATAAACCTGTAAACTACAGACCTATTTCATTAACTTTCATCTGCTGCAAGTTAATGGAGGACATAGTTACATCACACATAATGAAACATCTTGAATCTAATAAGATCTTATGTGACCTCCAGCATGGCTTTCGGCACTCTCGTTCATGCGAAACACAGCCTCTCTCCTTTATTCAAGAACTTCAATCAACAAACAATTCAAATGCTCAAACAGATCTCATAATTATGGATTTCGCAAAAGCCTTCGATAAAGTTCCACACCGTCACCTACTTTATAAATTAACCACTTTTGCATCACTGGTAACACACATAACTGGATTTCTCTCCGACCGCACACAGACAGTTGTCCTGGACGGGAGATCATCAAACACAGTCCCAGTCACCTCTGGCGTTCCACAAGGTACTGTTTTAGGTCCAGTCTTATTATTGGTCTATATAAATGACCTTCCAGACTACCTTACTCACAGCAAACTAAGATTATTTGCTGATGACAGTATCCTATACATGCCAGTGAAATGCCAGAGTGACTGCCTCAAACTCCAAGCTGATCTTGATGCAGCAGCAAAATGGGAAGAGGACTGGTTGATGGCCTTTCACCCGGACAAGTGTACTGTTCTCTCAGTCACAACTAAACGCCAACCAATTCAACACAACTACATACTTCACGGTCATACTTTAGAATCTGTAACATCTGCAAAATACCTTGGCATCACACTCCAGTCAAATCTTAAATGGGACAAACATATTGATGACATTACTACAAAAGCTAACAGAACACTCGGATTCCTTAAAAACATCAAACCAACACACAAAGAGCCAGGCATACCAAGCACTTGTCCGTCCCAAACTTGAGTATTCTTGCTCATTTGGGACCCCCACACTTCGGAATCTATCTCGAAGATAGAGATGGTACAAAGGAGATCTGCACGGTATGCCTGCAACAGGTACCACAACACTAGTCGTGTATCTAACATGCTGAACACGTTAAACTGGCCATAATTAGCACAACGCAGACTACGAACACTCCTAGTCATGATGTATAAGATCACACATCAACTTGTCGCAATTCCATCTAACGCAGTTCTCATTCCATCAGACTCTAGAACTAGGAAACATCACACTCTCACCTTCCTACACATCTACACGTCTAAAGACTCGTACAGATTCTCTTTCTTCCCATACACTATAACTCAATGGAATCTCCTCCCAGATACAGTCGTACATTCACCAACAGTACACATCTTTATAGAACAGCTCACGCCTGCTGTTCTCTCCACTTTTCAACTAAACTAGCCTCATCTCCTGTACACAGTTTTAATCACTCTAGTCTGTTACTTGCACTGTTCCCATGTATATACATTATTAACTTAACTTAAGTCTTGCACCAGTAATTGATCATCTACATATACAGATGGAATACTGGAAACCTTAAAGAAGAAGAGGAGGAGGGTGGAACATCTATCGTTAACCATCTTCATCAACAACCACGAGTCACCTGAAGTATTTTAACTACGAAAGTAAATGTCAAAAACACTTTTACGTCACAGTTTTCGAAATGATGACAAACATTTATATAAATCTACATTGTAAAGTTTTCCTCTACTAAAGGCGCAATGTACATAATATGCACCAGGTGACAATATAACTATTAATAGAAAATGACATAATTTTTACTCGATAAAAACTACACAACTGTTATCTTGCCACGTGGGTTAGGGATAGAGATCGTTCTATTTAAAGCTTACAGGACAAGGTTTTACGTCCACCCACTTTATATAACAAAGCTGGATATAGGACTATACAGAAAGTAAGTTTTAACATTTCATCCTGTGTTTGAATATCTTGGTACCCCAGCAATACGAATAATAGTGTTAAGGGTGTGAGTTTATAACAACAAGATTATTGTCATGTGTATAACTACGATTGACCTTTGAATTCAAACCTAAGATAAAGTATTTAGGGATCGACCATTTAACTTGCAGGGGGGATTTGTTGTTTTTTTCGTCATCCAGAATTTTTTTTTCAAACACGAGAGTTAGAATATTTATTTTTTTGTCGCGCGAAGTGCGAATTTTTTTTTCTCAAGAATTTAACATTAGGTTAAATGACAGAAACTCTGAATCAGATTATTTTATTTTCCTCCACCAAAATCAGATTATTTTTTTCAGCAACATTGGGAATCAGAATATGTTTTTAGGAAAAAACCATAAACCCCGCCCTTCAAGTTAAATGATCGTTCCCTTAACCTTCCAGAGCACCAGAGTTCACCCCTGATTTTAATGGTATTTTTGTTGCTCGCTTTTTATTTTCTTGTGCAATGTTTTGTCGACCATTTTATGTCTTTTTGTCTGTTGTCTTTTTTTTCGGGGGGTCCCCCCACCAGATTGACTGCTACTGATTAACCTTTTGGTCTGTTCAAACTTTGTTTTGACAATATAATTACTATCTGCAGTGGTGCAATGTTCTGGCGACCATCCTTAGAAAGTGTTTGAAGATCCCAAAGGGGCAATCATAATCCGTAAATCAAAGGGCAGACAAGACAATGGCCAAAGGAAAAAGAACTAAAGGACACACTATGATCAACAAAGCATACACATAAAACTAAAGATCGATTAACACAAATCCCACTAAAACTGGGGTGAACTCAGGTGCTCCGGAAGGATAAGCAGTTCCTGCTCTACTAGTTGCACCCTTCGTGTTATCCATGTTATAAACCCGGTGATTAGTGACGAATTAGGAAAGGACCGTGAAGTGTTTACGACAAGTGGAACATATCCTTGGTCATTAAGCTTACATGTTTCGTTCAACCTTTCTGCACCAAGCATTCAACTATGGACGTTTCTATAGACTTGTAGAAAACGACCAAATACTTACATATGCCTGAATTATTTCTGCAAATTAGGAACAATGTTTGTAAAAGGATTTTTATTACCAGTGCTGCCAACATTTGATCACCAACTGTCTAAATTTTCCCGAGATACAAATGTTGAAGCAACAAAAAACAAATGAGTGATATTAATACACTCGTCAACTGTCTCAAGATCTAGTAATCGGTAGACGTAACTGTGTGTCGTCGTTGGAAGTATGTGTGTGTGTGTGTGTGGGGGGGGTCCCATGAACCCCTTCAGAATCCTGCCGTACAACTTTGTCATTTATTTTAGTATGTCTAGGTTAGAGAGGAGTGGTCAATGTTTATGTGGTTCGTTATTTTTCCACCATAACCTATTTGTTATGTGCGCGCGTGTTTGTGTGTGTGGGAGGGGGTTGTAATTTGGATAATATGTCATCAATTCTTACAGATCCTAAGTAATGTAATTATTATCGAAACTAAAGTTCTCCTCAAGTGTTTATTATACACATTTTGTGTAAGTAGGTGAATATCATTTTCCCATCTATATTAGATGTTATATTATAAACCAGTTAGTAAATTGTGGGTCACATCGAGATTGTATTTTGTAGAAAATAGACAATTTCAGAATTTTACTCAAAACATTAAAATAATGGAAATGTGACAAAAAAGCTGCACTATATATTTTTTTCAAGATGTTGTCCAATATATAAGGCTAATTTCGTTGATTTCGTTTTGTGAAGTAATTTCTTCATTTTCTTTCAATGAAATTCGTTGGCGTTACAGAGGTTATTTCCTGAGTAAATTTTGTTACGATGGTTTCTATGGTTACTGTTTCCCCGTTACTATTGAAACTAGTTATTATAAAATTACATGACCTCGGCCGATTATGGCTGTCCTGTTTAGGCCCGTTGGGTTTTTGCTACCAAAACTTTTAAATTATTTGATTTTCCAATCTTTTGACATTGACCTAATGTAGGTTATTACTGGAACATGAGGTGTACACTAGACTAGATATCTACGTTTTCTGTAGTGAAATCTTTCAGACAAAATGTTAACATGTCAATATATATTGTAGAAAATGGATAAACATACTAATTGTGATCCTTGTGAAGAACAAGGGAACATAACAGAGGGAGAAAGCTGGTGTCCAAACTGCCAGGAAAAGTTGTGTAATGGCTGTGCGTCACATCACAGATCATCAAAGGCTACAAAATCCCACAAACTATTGGACATCAACCTGTTAACAGAATTTCCCTTCAGCATTTCAACCAATCAGTTCTGTGATCAACATTGCAATATCCAAATCGAATATTTTTGTACTCACCATGACGTGATTTTGTGCCGTGCATGTTTAGCCGATGGCCACAGATCGTGCAAAGGCGTTGTTGTTTTAGATATAGCTTGTGCAGGTTCAAAGACAACCGTGTTAAAAGATACCGATAGAGAAACGAAACATATTATTGAAACTTTGGTTGGTTTTGAAAATGGAATAGAAACTAATAGATCATCGTTGGACAAAGAATGCAGTCAGATCGAAAAAGAAATAGCATTAGAAAAATTGAAAGCCATTGGTCGTTTAAATGAACTTGAAAAGAGTCTTAAAGCCAAACTTCATAGATTAAGGCATAAGAATGAAGATATAATGACGGACGAGTTGGGGAAAATTAAGGATATAAATAGCCAAGCAAAGAAACATCTTCAACAGATTCAGTTGGTTGAGAAACATGGTACAGATCGGCAAGCGTTTCTGTTGGCGTACGAATTGCGCAAGAGTTTACCGGAAACAGAAAAATCTATCACAGAGCTATCGATGACAAACAAAACTATTCAATTACATTTCAAAGGTAAGGAAGGTATAGAGCCCTCAATTTCAACATTAGGAGAAATAACTGAAACCCGAAAGGAAAATGGAATGTTTTACTACTGTCAATTAAAACAACAACAGGCTCAGTTACCCGTTGTCAAGGAGAAGATACCAATGGCAAACTTTCAGGTCAGTCATAGATATAAGACAATATGTACCAACGTACTTGGTATGATAGCAACAGATGATGGCAGGCTGCTACTTTGTGACTATTCAGGAAAACAAGGATGTGTTGATGTCTATGGTGAGAACGGAAAATACATCAAGACGGTGAAACTTAAAGAGTCTCCCTTTGATATTGCCTTCATACCACGAACCGATCAGTACGTTGTTACATTACCAGTCGTTAGTTCCATACAATTTATTAACAAAGATTTGACGCCAGATAAATGCGTTCAAGTCAAATGCACTAACTGTATATACGGTGTAGCTACATCACACCGATATATATATATCGGTGAAAACAAGAAAATCTTAGTGCTAAGCTTCAATGGAATAGGACTTAGGGAAATATCAATAAATGGATTTGCTAGTATTTGGTATATCAGTGTTGGACATAATCGCAAAATATACGCGGCTGATGCTGCTGGTGATTTATTTTCCGTTGAAGACGAAACCGGGAATCTTGAGCAATTTACCAGTCTCGATAATAGGTATACTCTGGGAAAAATTGTGATGGACACAAGTGGAAACATGTATTCCCCAGATAGAGACTCAAACTGTGTATGCAAATTATCGAGTGATCTTAAACTGAACAAAACAATTACAGATGATTCTAACTTCAACGAAATTTATGCAATGTGCTTTAACAAAAACTGCTCTAAATTATTCGTAGCAAACAACCGAGGGGAGTCAATCATAGTATTCAACTGTACATAGTGAAGGGAGTTAAATGTACTGAACATATGATATTGTCTACATACTTTTAAATATAAACAATACACTTAACATGTTTCTGATATTAATGTTTATTAGTCGCACATAAGAAGAGTTTGAAGATACCAAAGCGGTAATCAGAATCCGTTTATCGAAGAAGAACATACAACACAATGGCCAATTGAATAAGGACAAAGGTCTACAAAACGTACACATAAAACTAATGATCGAGTAACACGAACCCCACTTAAAACCGAGGATGAACTCATGTCTTCTGGAAGTGTAAGCAGTTCTTGTTCCACCAGTGGCAACCGCCGTGTTAATCTAGATAAGTCATGAATGCTGGAATTTCAAAACATTGGCTTCACACAGCTAACGAAAAATATTTACTGTTAGAGATGTGAGTAGAAAAGAAAGTGGGGAAATATTACGTAGTTATTCAAAGTACGATGCATTCCATAAATTTTAGAGCTCATATATGAATATCAATAACCAGCTTAAATATTCACACCAAGTAAATCTATCATCTTAGTTGACGTCACACAAAATTTAAACTTAAAGATAATCCTCTTCGTATAAAAATAGTTTATTTTGTCCCATTAAGTGTCTTTACGTTCTTGTTGGGTCAGTGTTGTGATGTTCGTTTGGAATTCCGCATAAAAACGATGTTCGGTTCGTCTTTACCTGCAATTGTTTGTAGGATGGCTCATGTCTTATTGTATTTTTTTGTATGTTTACGAATCCCGATCATGAATAGCTCTGTTCTTAACTGGTATGGCAATCTATTGTTGTAGTTGTATATTTCACACCAGTAATGTAGGGTGATACAGGGCACACTTTTGAGTAATCTCAGAATGATGGAAGTCATTGTAGGATGATATAGAAGTGCTATCCTAAGCAATCAGTAAATTGTATAAGGGTTTCTTTACTGCAAACAAATGACCATAAGGAATAAATTTCAAAGAGCATGCGTTCCCTTTTAGAACACATTCTTTTTTCCTTTGGGTGTCATGACCACTATATGGTATTTTTTTTTGCAGTGTTTCCATGTATGTCTCCCCTATTTTAGGCATTTCTCAAGATTCAGGTGATTTTGATTTTTTTCTACAACTTGTTCTTGCTGTATCGTATTGTGCATGTTTGCTACAATAAGTAGATGAGAAATTTTCATTAGGATGAAATTTTTTTCATCCGTAATAAGGCAGTAAAAATTACGTTATCATGGAATATACAATTTTGAAAGAGATAGTGACCATGTATCGATTCTCTAATTCAGTTTGGGATATTTCTATTGCAAGAAAGGCAACTCTTATCTGCCTATAAAGCACAGTTTGTTTGTGGTTTGATTCGGTTCATGGTGTTTAACCCCACCTTCAGGTACATCGTGGCGGTCAGTTTTATTGGTGGAGAAAACCACCGACCTGTCCCAAGTTACTGACAAACTTTATCACATAATATTTGTATAGAGTACGCCTCGCCATGAATGAGTTTCGAACTCAGCACTTTAGTGTTTGATAGGCACTGATTGTACAAGTAGTTGTAAATCCAACTACCATACGATCACGATCACGACCCGCGTCGGTTGCGTAATGGTTAACGTGCTCGCCTGGAGTGCGATAGATCGTGGGTTCGAGCCCCGATCGGGTCAAACCAAAGATTATAAAATTGGTATTTGTTGCTTCTCCGCTAAGCAAGCATCAGTGAGGAGAAAGAGCAAAGACTGGTTGGCTCGGAATCAGAATAATGTATCCCAGTGGAGTAACATGTCTACCCGCGGACTGTTGTTTGAGTGAGCTAGCACTGTGAATATCCTACTGAGCGTGTTGGTCTAGAACAAATCTGAAGGCTATGAATGATGACAATCACACAATAAATTTAACAAAATTTTACGACTTATAACACATTATATATAAAAGGTACCGTTTCATAAAAAAATTTAAACTTCATAGTATATCCTGAGCATTCAAAAAAATATCCTGACGACTTAAAACATAGCATGAGCATTTAAAACAGGTTAGGGATGTGGTGTTTAACGCCACTTTCAATAATATTTATGTTGAATATTGACAGTCAGTTTTGTTGGAGGAAACCAGAGTACCGGGAGTAAACCACCGACCTGTCACAAGTCACCGACAACTGTTTATCGAGTGCACCTCACCATGAGTGGGATTAGAACTCACAACTATAACACGTAATGCTTTGCTAAGTCATCTTTAAACTACTTTATGTTATTTAAGTCATACAGCTAGATAAAATGTTATCCTACTATTTGAAGCTCGTAAAACAGATTTAACCTTAACTAGAACGTACATCAAATACTGCTGATTTGTTGATTATTGGACAACTACATTAGAGTCTGAAACCCATAAACATATGTCACCATCAATCGTTACGAAATACATGCGTATCAAATGGCCACGGGTATGTTCAGTTTGTGGTAATCATTCATGTCTTATCACCTGGTAACAAGAGTAAAACGACGGATTCCTCTAGTGGAGCAGGAACTGCGTGACCTTCGGGAGCACCTGAGCTCACCACGATATACAGTTTCTGGGTGCCCCTTTGGTGTCTTCATAAATTTCTCAGACACATTTGGGAACATCTTAAGAAAGAAATATTGTTGCTCGACAACTATCTGAAAAAATAAATAAAAACATCAGAAGGATTGTTTATCAAGATTATAAAATTGTATAAATGTATGTCCTTCCGTAAGCGATCTATTTGAAAATCTCCCATTCAAAATCTCATAGTAGATATTTCTTAAAGAAATGTGAAAATGGCCACTGGCTAACAAAACTTAAACAAGACACAAGGTGACAAATTGACCTTATCACTCCCTAAGAAAAGTTTGAAGTAATCTGAAGATTTAAGAAGAACGTATAACACAATGGCCAAAAGAAAAGGGACGAACAATATTCCATAACACATCTGCAATAACTACGGCATTCATGAAAACCAAACTGGCGTATGGTAGCTACACTTACAATGTACAATATGATATGTCCATATTTAGTGATAATCAACACACCAGTCTGTGCTATATAAGCTGTGAGAACATGTTTGTTTGTTTGTTTGCTTCATGGTGCTTACACCACTTTCAAAAATATTTCAGTTATATCGTGAGGTCAGCTTTATTGATGGAAGGAACCGGAGGACCCGGCGAAAACCACAAATCGGTCGCAAGTCACTAACAAACTTTATCGCAGAATATTGTATACCTCGCGATGATCGAGATTCACATCAGTTGTGATAGGCACTGATTTCATAGGTAGTTGTAAATCCAACTACTAACATACGATCACGGCCACGCCGGCTAACTGTGAGAATCTGACATTGAAGATAGAATATACTTTATATTAAATGTCCGAGATTACATGATCAGATGTCGATCTTTATGAAAAACAAATTATACACAAGAAGCTGAAGGCAACATTATTGTTATGATCTCTATGACTAAATAATGTCAATAGATGAACAACTACTTCATAAAATATTGGATCGTACAATTTGCATTTTGTAAGTTAAGACTTGACATACGGCACGGAATATGATAATTATGGCATGACATTTGACTGAGCCGTGAAACATGATATGTTCCATTTGTCGTAATCACAGTCCTGTCCATGTCCTCATTCATGTCTTATCACCTGGTTTGTAACAGGGGTAGCACAACGAGTGCCACATGTGGGGTTCGTGTTGCTCGATCTTACATTTTCTGTGTAATGTTTTGTAGATTGTTGTCTGTCCTTTGGTCATCGCATTGTCTGTCCGTTGGTTGATTTACTGTTTCCGATTACCCTTTTGCTATCTTCTAACTTTTCTTAAGCTACATAAAAAAGATTTGCGTCAATTTGAGTATATTCTCTATTGAAATATGATTTTGTTTCGTACTAAACATGAACTGAATCTAAAGAGGACTAGAATGTTTATATGTGGGGGAGTCATGCATATACTCTTGGGTGGTTTATTGTGAAATTGGAATAGTAATTTTAGATTTCAATCATTCCAGTGGTCTGTATATACATATATTATGAATAATAACAATATAATCAAACTTTAATGCTTGGTTTTTTTTATCTTCTTTAATGTCTTTTGTTTTTGTTTTGTTTTTTTGTTGTTGTTGTGAAAACCACTAACATCTAACGACATGGGGTCATGTCTGGTAGTATTTCATTTTGATCGTACAATCATATGCAAGAAGGTAAACATTTACTCCAATGAGACGACATCTCTCAGCTGGTGTTCGCATTTTATTGATAGGCTCATGTATCATTGATTGGTGGGTAGATTTAAAATAGGAATCCTGACGTGACCCCATCCTCCATTACGGGATATCGTTGGATATTAAGTTCTTTGGGAATTATTTGCCTCTACATGATTGAAAGATGAAATCCAAATCTTAATTTGGGTTATTTCAGAAAATTGGAGAGATAAATTTTCATTAATAAATTGTCTTTCATACGTTCCAAGTTTTACTACATGGATAAATAGTTACTTTAAACATATTTTATTGTCATACAAAATAAGACAAATTAATAAGACACAAGTTGTAAACTGATGAAGTCTTCACCGGTACATATAAACATTAGCAAAGACAATCTATTACAAATACAGGTAATATGAACAACGAACATAACAAAAATTTAAGATAACATAACAGGAAAAATAGCTTTAAATCATGGAATATTGTGTGATTTACTTTCAATTTGTCCAAATCTATAACTACTAAATTTACGAAGTTTTTTTTCTAACCCCATCTCCTCTGAAAGAAAGAAAATATCTTAAATAGATATGTGCATCGTCCTTGATAAATCCCAATTTTGGTTATTGTCAGTTCAGTATTATTAATTAACAGCAAAATAATTCCATACGCCCGTCAATGTGGTTCTCAATTAATATTTCTCATGCACAATAGCGACTTCCTCCCATGCTGAAAACAGCATGACAATCGCAAGGACAAAAACGTTTATACAGTTAGTTATAACCTTAAATGGTACAAAAACAACAAACAAATTATTAAAAAAAAAGTGTACGTATTCTCTTAAGTCAAAGGAAAATACCCACAGGGACCTTGAAAATGCGTTCTGTCAAGTGCAAAATTTATTGTTTGTATGTTTGACAGATAATATTCAACATATTCTTTTCTAGCTTCTGAACTGTCGATCGAGAAAAAATATAAACTAGACAAGTAGCATGTGTATCGTAATTCCCATTTTAGTTGTTGTGAGTTGCATAGCCGTCAATGGGATTTGCAATTAATAATTCGCAATAGCGACCACCCCCCCCCCTCCCCAACGTGTGAAAAACAGAAATATCCCAAAAAAAAGACCTTATGTGGTAAAAAACCAAACAAATTCAAAAAGTGAGCACATTCTCTTTATTTACAGATAATATTCAACACGGGTTTTTTATGGCCACATGTCTAAACTAGCGATCGAGAAAAAAAATTAAGAGACAGGCAGCCTGTGTGTCGTACGTGATAAATCCCCATTTTGATTGTTGTCAGTTGCATAGCCCGTCAATGGGGTTTGCAATTAATATTTCGCATGCGTAGAAAACAGAAATATCCTTATGTGGTTTAATTATGTACTAACTGCATTACATGACATTTGTAAGATTCTGTTTGATAAAGGCCTTTAACTGGAACAGGAACAAATGCACACCTGAGTGAATTAGTGTTGTAAGAAGAAACCGTGTACGTAATGTACACGTAAGATGCTATTTTAAGGTGTATCTTAAATGAGATTGATGCAACTCGCCATTTGATATCAATTCGGTTGTATTTCATTTTGATGGTTTTAATGAAGGAAGACGGACTGCAAACTTCTTTTCTTAATGATTGTTGTTAGGAGAAGTAAGTACATTAACATAATTTTTTTTTCATAATCTGTAATAATTTAATTTAATTTGAATATTGCAATCTGATTGGCCGATCCGCCTGGAGAACATTTTGGTTATACTTGATAACCTGGGTTGGTATTGTGTCTTCACCAACATATTCATTCGCTAACGATATATTCAAATAGTCCCATATTAAATAATCGTAATTAAAATCGGGGAATCATTAAATGTTGATGTAAAAATTAAATTATAGGAAATATTTGAAATTTTTGAACTGGGCATACTTGTATAACCTGGTTTGGGGCAGCTTACGCTTTTCATAAACCGTTTCGCGGTTTAGCCCAAACTTCCCTAAACCAGGTTATATCGTATAGCCTGTTCAAAAATTTCAAATACTCCTTAAATAAATTGAAAAACAAATAACACATCGTCGGAACAGTTCCAAAATTCAATAGACAAATCATAGAAATAGGCACATTCGATATCTCTAACACACATATACATGACCGCTCACTTTCCTGTCTTCGTACAGTGAATGATAAGTGACGGGGTTAAACTAGTAGCTATGCATATATACGAAATCGCTAATAAATCAAGCTAATTAACATGTTTGATGCGAACAATATATTCCTCTTCCTGTATGTTGGACTTACAACTACCTATATGCAATCGGTTCCTATCATCACTGAAGATGTGAATTCGAATCCCGCTCAGGCTAGGCGTACTCGATACAACATTATGTGATAAAGTCGTGCGACATGTATGTGGGTTTTTCTGGGCACTCTTGTTTCCTTCAAAAATTAAATCACCAAGATATAACTGAAATATTGTTGAAAATGGCGTTAAAAACCATAACCATAGTCCTCTGCCTGTAAAATTTTATTAACCAACAATGTATTATTCGACAACAAGCAGGTCAATATTATTAGTATTTGTTATAGTAAGGTGATTACCCATGACTTGAATTTCAATCATATGACATACTACGTAGATAAAATTCATTGTGTGTTACTATATATAGGTTTTTTAGACTATTTTGAGCAGTTTGTTTTGTAGATCGTTGTTTGTCCTTCTGTACCTTTCTTTTGCCCATTGCTATTTTTCTTCGGTATACGTATTCTGATTACCCCTTTGGTATCTTCACAAGTTTTTAGTGTGGTTCGTGTTACTCGATCTTTAGTTTTATGTGTATGTTTTGTAGATCGTTGTTTGTCCTTCTGTACCTTTCTTTTCGCCATTGCTATTTTTCTTCGGTATACGTATTCTGATTACCCCTTTGGTATCTTCACAAGTTTTTAGTGTGGTTCGTGTTACTCGATCTTTAGTTTTATGTGTATGTTTTGTGGATCGTTGTTTGTCCTTTTTTCTTTTTTCTTTTGGTCATTGTGTTGTCTGTCCTTCCTCGTTTTATGGATTCTAATTACTCCTTTGGTATCTTCAAACTCTTCTTGTTACTATATATAGTTATTTTAAGCAGTTTTTGGTAGAATTAAGAAAAATGTACGGTTAACACTATGGCTAATCATACAAAACCTTTGTATACAGAGCCATCGTCTTTCCGCTAATCTATGCAATCGCATAGAAACTATCAGGTGCTCATATTAAAATTAATAAATTAATCAGCGTGCAGATTTTATGTGGGAGGTGATTAATGGGTAAATTGAAAAACGGAAGTCAAAGAAAACACTTTGTGAATGTAACTAGTTTACTTAAACACAACTGATCAAATGAATTATCAAACATTGATAATATTTCTAATGAATGTAAATTATAGTGATCTATAATAATTGTCATTACTTAATTTGAGTCATTCGTCATCGTCCACGCGTTATCACTATTGGTGGACGTCTTTAGACCATCTGAAGCAAGGTCGGGGGAAAAATATATTCATCAATTTCCTTTGTACGCAAATCCTACCCAATCATATTTTGTTCAGTTATTGTTGACCGATTCATATATTAGATAAAAATCCAAAATAATCATGCAAACATAATCATATACCGATTTTTTACCATATCGGATTTGATTACTCAGTGACGACAGTGGCAATTGGTTTATTGTTCCAGCATGATTTCGCAAAACATTTCATATATCAAAAATATTATATGTATTGTAACCACTTGTCACTTCTGATTTTCAATCGGACGGCTTGTTTTTGTACGTGCAGACGTGATAGAAGACACGTTGCTATGTCAACAATGTCAACTTGGTGATTTTGTTGTGAGTAGATAAATAAATAAATCCGTCTCTTGTTGTACATTCTTTACTTGTCTTCGACTATTCAACGATATATTAATAATTTCTACAACATTTGTTTGACACTGCAGAAGCCCAGGTGGCTCAGTGAGTTAGGTAGTTGGATTACCTAATAACTCATACAGGCCTATCACTAATACGGAGTGGGTTCGCACTCGGTTTTGTATATTACAAAAAGGTGCACTCGACTCGCAGCCGCAAGTGATAAAGCTTACCAGTTGCTGGTTCATGGTCGGTGGTTCTCTCGCGGTACTCCGGCTTTTTCCACCACTAAAACTGGTCGCCATGATTGTTGATTTGCAATCCTGACCCTAAAAATAATCGACTAATCAAATCGCACGTAGGAATTCACCTGCGTACTGACATGTAAACATGATGGAGGACGTTATCGTAGACTGCAAATTCTGTGAAGCATTGCTTTAAATTTGCAGATAGGTAAAGATGATGACAAAAAGGAACAGAAATATAAAAAATATATTTATTATGCTTCAAATGGGTACCAATATTATGGTTAATCAAGTCAAGACACCAATGCAAAACTATTTTGAAAAAGTGTTGTGTGAAAATTTGACATTTGAGATTCCTCCCTTGTGGTTTTTTTTAGAGTTGTCGAGGGATACAAAAAATCGTAACAAGCCCCTGTGGTTCATTTGCTTCATTTGTGGTACGATAACCTTTGCAATAATGACTTCGGAATTGTCGTATTATAATCATAAGTGAACAAATTACGATTATACATACGAATTGTTGTGATAATTAAACTATTAATAGAAAATGACATCATTTTTACCTAACAAAAATATATATCGCGGCCGGCTGCTTCATAATATCCCCTGATCGTTCTATTTAAAGTGGCATTATCTGCCAAAATCGTAAATTTTTCTTACCCATAAAAACTATTAGATATCATTGATGCCTTAATAAAACGTATTTCTGTAACTTATAAATGATATGAAATGTACGCGCATCGGGAGAAAAAGGTGCAACTACTCGTGTTTTGAGATCAATCAAGAAATAAACGCCATCTTATTAATTATCGGCATTGTTTACGGAGTTTGCCGAATCGTCATTAAATTAGTACAACAATGCACTTATTTCTTATTTTCTGTGAATCTGCTTTTAGTTGACGTTAATTACGAACACAGAACCATGCAAGTTTGCAGTTAATAAGCGACAAAATACAAATTATTCGTTTTTACCTGTCACTAGTAAAGTCAGTTGCATACGGAGAAAGCGAGGTCAAATTATTTGCTTGCAAGGCAATAATAAATTGATGGTAATTTTCGTTCTCAAAAGACGAAAAGTGGTACGATAAGCTGTTTAATGTGGAATGTTTACCTTTATTTCATCATTTTATAACTATTTACCAATTTTCAATACATGTAAAAAAAAATTGGTCAAAATCGTAGCTAATGCCCCTTTAAATGTTACGATAGCACAAGCTTTACGAGCCTCCATTTTGTATAAAACATTGGATATAGGCCTACACAGAAGGTACGTCTTAGCATTTCATACTGTGTTTGAGTATCTTGGTATTCCTAGCAGTAGGAATAATAGTGTAAAAGGTGTTAGCTGATAACAACAAGATTAGTGTCATGTGTATAACAATGATTGACCTTTGAATCCAAACCAATGTTATAGTACTTAGCCTTCCAGAGCTCCAGAGTTCACCCCTGGTTTAGTAGTGTTCGTGTTGCTCACATTCTATTTTTCTGTGTAGTGTTTTGCCGACCATTTTGTCATTTTCTATTTTTCTATTTTTCTTTGGGGGGGGGGTTATTAGGTTATTATCTGTCCTTATACTGACGCTTCTCATTACCCCTTTTGGCATTTTCAAACTTTTTTTGCTAATATATTTACTATTTGCAGTGTTGCAATATTCTGGCGAGTATCTTTAAGCTTACATGTTTCATTCAAACTTTCTACACAGCATATTCAATCATATATGTTTCAATAAACTTGTGGAAAGCGAACAAATACTAATATATGACCCAAAAGGAACAATGTGGGTAGGAAGATTGGCCACAGGTCACCAAACATTTGAACAACCATTGTTTGAATTCCCCGAGATGAAGTGTTGTACCAAAATACAAATGATCGATGTCAGTACGTCCCTTTACTGGCTCAAGATCTAGTATTCAGTAGACGAATTGTGTCGTCGTGGGAAGGAGGTGGGAGGGTTTTTGTCGTCATCAAACCCCCAGATTCTGGCGGTTTTTGTTTATATGGCTCGCTATTTTCCCCGGCCATTACTCTGTGTGTGTGGGGGGGGGGAAGGGCTATGAGCTAATTATAAAATTATAATATATGTATGTCATTTTATATCAATTTGTATACCAATTCTATGTAACTAGTAATTATCTTTTTTCCAGTTCCTATTAAGATCTTTGATTATCAACCATTTGGTAAATTGTGGGTTTCATCGAGATTGTATTTTGTAGCAAATAGACAATTTTCGGCTCTTGCTCAATACATTAAAATAATGGATGCATATCTTTTCAAGATTTTGTTCAATATATTCGGCTAATTTTGCTGCCTTCGTCTATTAGATTTGTGAAGTCATTTCTTCATTTTCCTTCAATGAATTTCCTTGGATTTACAGAGTTTGTTTGCCGAGTTGATTTTGTTACGGTTTTTTCCATAGTTACCGTTTTTCTCTGTTACTATTGAAATAGCTGTTAAATTACGTGGTTATTTTCCTTAGACTGTTTGGTTATATTGCCCCCAAAGCTTTTAAATGATTAATTGATTTTCGAATAATTTGACCTTGATCGTACCTAATGAAGGTTATTCCAGGAACATGAGGTGTGAACTAGACTTTTGTGAAATCTTTCAGACAAAATGTCAAAATGTCAAATATATATATATATTGTAGGAAATGGATACAAATACTAATTGTGATCCTTGTCAAGAACAAGGAAACATAACAGAGGGGAAAAGCTTGTGTCCAAACTGTGAGGAAAAGTTGTGTAATGGCTGTGTGTCACATCACAGATCATCTACGGCTAAAAAATCCCACAAACTATTGGACATCAACCTGTTAACATAATTTCCGTTCAGCATTTCAACCAATCAGTTCTGTGATCAACATTGCAATATCCAAATCGAATATTTCTGTACTCACCATGACGTGATTTTGTGCCGTGCATGTTTAGCCGATGGCCACAGATCGTGCAAAGATGTCGTTGCTTTAGATATAGCTTGTGCAAGTTCGAAGACAACCGTGTTAAAAGAGACCGATAGAGAAACGAAACATATTATTGAAAATTTGGTTGGTTTTGAAAATGGAATAGAAACTAATAGATCATCGTTAGACAAAGAATGCAGGCAGATCGAAAATGAAACAGCATTAGAAAAATCGAAAACCATTGGTCGTTTAAATGAACTTGAAAGGAGTCTTAAAGCCAAACTTCATAGATTAAAGGATAATAATGAAGTAATAATGATGGACGAGTTGGGGAAAATTAAGGATATAAATAGCCAAGCAAAGAAACGTCTTAAGCAAATCCAGTTGGTTGAGAAACACGGCACAGATCGGCAAGCATTTCTATTGGCGTACGAATTGCGCAAGAGTTTACAGGAAACAGAAAAATCTATCACAGAGGTATCAATGACAAACAAAACTATTCAATTACATTTCAAAAGTAATAAAGGTAAAGAGCCATCAATTTCAACATTAGGAGAAATAACTGAAACAAGAAAGGAAAATGGAATGCTTTACTACACTCAATTAAAACAACAAAAGGCTCAGCTACCCGTTGTCAAGGAGAAGACACCAATGGCAAATGTTCAGGTCAGTCATAGATATAAAACAAAGTGTACGGACGTGTTTGGTATGATAGCTACAGATGATGGCAAGCTGTTATTTTGTAACCATTCAGAAGAAAAACCAGGCGTTGTTGTCTATGGTGAAAAAGGCAAGCGCATCAAGACGGTGAAACTTAAAGAGGCTCCCTTTGATATTGCCTTCCTATCACAAACCGATCAGTACGTTGTTACATTACCAGACGTACAATCCATACAATTTATTATAGTCAAGTCAAATGCACTTACTATATATACGGTGTAGCTACAACACACCAATATATATATATCGGTGAATGGAAGAAAATATTAGTGGGGCCCGGGTGGCTCAATGAGTTAGGTCGCTGGATCTAACAACTCATACAAGCCTATCACCAATACGGCGTGGGTTCGCGCCCGGCTTTGTAAATTACAAAAAAGGGTGCACTCGACTCGCAACCGCAAGTGATAAAGTTTACCAGTTGCTTGCCCATGGTCGGTGGTTCTCTCCGGTACTCCGGCTTCCTCCACCACTAAAACTGGTCGCCATGATATAGCTGAAATATTGTTGAAAGTGGCGTTAAACACCAAAAATCAAATCAAATATTAGTGTTAAACTTCAATGGAATAGGACTTAGGACAATATCAATAAATGGAATTCATAGTATTCTTTATATAAGTGTTGGACATGATAGCAAAATATACGTGACAGATACTGTTGGTACATTATGTTCCGTTGAAGAAGAAACTGGGAATGATAGACAAATTACCAGTCCTGAAACAGGAAATAGAATAGGTAAACTTGTGATGGACATAAGTGGAAACGTTTATTCTCCGGATGGAAAATCAAACTGGGTATGCAAATTATCCAGTGATATTAAACTCAACAAAACAATTACAGATTCTAACTTCAACGAAATTTTTGCAATCTGCTTTAACAAAAACTGCTCTAAATTATTCGTAGCAAACAACCGAGGGAAGTCGATCATAGCATTTCATTGTACATAGTGAAGGGAGTTAAATGTACTGAACATATGATATTGTCTACATACTTTTAAATATAAACAATACACTTAACATGTTTCTGATATTAATGTTTATTAGTCGTACATAAGAAAAGTTTGAAGATACCAAAAAGGTAATCAGAATCCGTTAATCGAAGAAGAACATACAACACAATGGCCAAATGAATAAGTACAAAGGGACAAACAACGATCTACAAAACATACACATGAAACACGAACCCCACTTAAAACCGAGGGTGAACACAGGCGTTCCGGAAGTGTAAGCAGTTCCTGTTCCACTGGTGGCAACCGTCGTGTTAATCTAGATAAGTCATGAATGCTGGCATTTCAAAGTATTTGCTTCACACAGCTAACGAAAAAATATTTATTGTTAGAGATTTGAGTGTAGAAAAGAAATTGGGAAAATATTAAATAGTTATTCACAATGCAATGCATTTCGGAAATTTTAGACCTTATATAAGAATACCAATAACCAGTTTAAATATTCACACCAAGTAAATCTGTCATCTTAGTTGACATCACATAAAATTTAAACTTAAAGATAATCCTGTAAGTACGAAAATGGTTTATGTTGTCCGATTATGTGTCTTTACGTTATTGGGCCAGTGTTGTGATGTCCGCTAGGAATTCCGCATTAAAAAACGATGTTCGGTTCGTCTTTACCTGCAGTTGTTTGTAGGAGGGATTATGTCGTATTGTAGTTTTTCTATATATTTGCGAATCCCGATCATGAATAGGTCTGTTCTTAACTTGTATGGCAATCTATTTTTTTTTCGTAGTTGTATATTTCACATCAGCAGTGTAGGGTGATACAGGGGCACACCATTGAGTAATCTCAGAATGATGGAAGTCAGTGTATGATGATACAGAAGTGCTACCCAAAGCAATCTGTTAATTGTATTAGAGTTTCTTTAAAGCAAACAAATGACGATAATGAATAAATTTCAAAGAGCATGCTTTCCCTTTTAGAGCACATTATTTTTTTCCTTTGGGTGTCGTGACCTCTATATGGTATTTTATTTGCAGTGTTTCCATTTATGTCTCCCCTATTTTGGCATTTCTCAAGATTCAGGCGATTTTGATTATTTTCTACAACTTGTTCTTGTTGTATCGTATTCTAGGTGTTTGTTACAATAAGTAGATGAGAAATTTTCAGCAGTATGATATTTGTTTCATCCGTAATAAGGCAGTAAAAATCATGTTATTATGGAATATACAATTTTGAAGAGACACTGACAATGTATAGATACTCTAATTCAGTGTGGGGTATTTCTATAGCAAGAAAGACAACTCTTATCTGCCTATAAAGCACAGTATGTTTGTGGTTCGGTTCGGTTCATGCGGTTTAACGCTACTTTCAACAATATTTCAGGTACATCGTGGTGGTCAGTTTTATTGGTGGAGAAAACCACCGACCTGTCCCAAGTTACTGACAAACTTTATCACATAATATTTGTATAGAGTACGCCTCGCCAAGAACGAGTTTCGAACTCAGCACTTTAGTGCTTGATAGGCACTGATTGCACAAGTAGTTGTAAATCCAACTACCATACGATCACGACCTGCGTCGGTGGCGTAATGGTTAACGTGCTCGCCTGGATTGCGATAGATCGTGGGTTCGAGCCCCGGTCGGGTCAAACCCAATACTAAGGAATTGGTAATTGCTGCTTCTCCGCTAAGCACGCAACACTAAGAAGAAAGAGCAAAGACTGGTTGGCTGTGAATCAGAGTAATGTGTCCCAGTGGAGTGTCATGTCTACCCGCGGACTGTTGCTTCAGTGAGCTAGCACTGTAAAAATCTAACTCATTGTGTTTGTCTGGAACAAAGCATACCTCATCATCATCTCATTGAAAATTAACTTGTTTTCGCCATGATATAGCTGACAAATTGCTGAATTGGCGTTAAACACCTATCACTCACTCACCCATAGGATCACGTCCACGACGGGCCGAGTTTTGTTTGTGAATAGAGGTGTCAAACTTATAATGTGTTGTGTTTTTGTATTGTTTTGCATCGTCTTGTGTACCCTATGTTAGCAGTTTCTCTGGATTGTCCATTTTTGATTGCCCCTTCGGTATTTTCTAACGTTTATTTAAGGAAAGAAAAACAACCTTTGTATTATATCTCCAATTGTGTCATGACAAGTAGCTGAACATATATCGCAGGAAATAAAATGTGTACTATTATAGAATATATAATCCAAAGAGTTGCAAACAATCTATACATACAGCCAGAAAGATTGTTCATAAATTATTTGCAGTAAATGTGCAATGTCAAGAAAGATAATTCCAATATCCAACAGATGAGATATGACCAGATTATCTGAAGACTATGAATGATCATATTCACACATTAAAATTTAAATAAATTTAACGATTTATAACACATTATATATAAAAGGTACCGTTTCATAAAAAAAAATGAAGACTTCATGACATATCTTGAGCATTCAAAATATATCCTGACGATTTAAAACATAGCATGAGCATTTAAAACAGGGTTAGGGATGTGGTATTTAACGCCACTTTCAATAATATTTATGTTCAATATTGACGGTCAGTATTTTGTTGGAGGAAACCTGAGTACCGGGAGTGAACCACCGACCTGCCACAAGTAACTGACAAATGTTTACTTAGTGCACCTCGCCATGCGTGGAATTTGAACTCACAACTATAACACGTAATGCGTTGCTATGTCATCTTTAGACTACTTTGTTATTGAAGTCATAAATCTTGATGAATTCTTATCCTACTACGTGAAGCTCGTAAAACAGATTTAACATTTACTAGAACGTACATCAAGTACTGTTGATTTGTTAATTATTGGCCAACTACATATAAAGTCTGAAACCCATAGACATATGTCCTCACCATGATTTAGTCAACCGTTACGGAATATCTGTGTATCAAAAGACCTCGGATATGTTCCGTTTGTCGTAATCACAATCCAGGTCCTGTCCTCATTCATGTCTTATCACCGGGTTTGTAACAAGAGTAACACGACGGGTGCCACTAGTGGATCAGGAACTGCTTGCCTTTCGGCAACACCTGACGTCATCACGATATTTTTAGACTATTTTTTTTTGTCCTTCTCGATATGCAGTTTCTTGTCACCCCTTTTGGTGTCTTCATAATTTTGTCATGCACATTTGGGAATATTCTAAGAAAGAAATATAGTTGCTCGATAGCTATCTGAAAAAAAATCCAAAACATCAGAAGGATTATAGATTATAAAAATTGTATAAATGCTGGTCCTTCCGTCTGCGCATGATCTATTTGAAAATCCCCTATTCAAAATCTCATAGTACAAGTTTAAAAAAAATGTGTGGATGGCTACTGGCTAAAAAAACTTAAGCAAGACGCAAAGGACACATTAACCTTATCACTCCCTAAGAAAAGTTTGAAGATGTCAGTGAGGTAATCTGAAGTCGTAAGGAGGACGTACAATACAATGGCCAAATGGAAAAAATACGAACAATGTTCCATAGACATCTGCAATAACTAAGGCTTCCATGAAATCTAAACAGGCGTGCGGTAGCTACATTTACAATATAATATGTCCATATATAGTGATAATCAACAAATCAGTCTGTGTTATATAAGCTGTGAGAACATGTCTGTTTGTTTGTTTGCTTCATGGTGCTTAATGCCACTTTCAACAATATTTCAGTTATATCGTGAGGTCAGTTTTATTGATGGAGGGAACCGGAGGGCCCGGAGAAATCCACAGACCGGTCGCAAGTCACTGATAAACTTTATCACACAATGTTGTGCACCTCGTGCTGATCGATATTCACAACATCAGTGGTGATAGGCACTGATTGCATAGGTAGTTGTAAATCCAACTACCATACAATCACGGCCACGATGGCTACATGTGAGAATCTGAAATAGAAGAATACATTTTATATTAAATGTCCGAAATTATATGATCAGATGTCGATCTTTATAAAAACAAATCATACACAAGAAGCTTAAGGCAACATTCTTGCTATAATCTATATGACTAAATAATGTTAATGGATGAACAACTACTTCATGCTATATTGGACCGTACAATGTCCATTTTGTAGCTAGGACATGACATAATTATGGCATGGAATATGACTGAGCCGAGGAACAT
>MJUT01054502.1:252422-277771 GCA_002080005.1 Gigantidas platifrons
TCTAGTAAGATGATGTACCAGTAACCTGATTTCTAATTAATATTATTAATTAATATTATTAGTATTTGTTCTAGTAAGATGATGTACCAGTAACCTGATTTCTAATTAATATTATTAATTAATATTATTAGTATTTGGTCTAGTAAGATGATGTACCGGTAACCTGATTTCTAATTAATATTATTAATTAATATTATTAGTATTTGTTCTAGTAAGATGATGTACCAGTGACCTGATATTTAATAAATATGGCATGCTACGGAAATAAAATTCATTGTTTGTTACTATATATTGCTATTTTAAACTATTTTTAGCAGTTTTTGGTAGAATTAAGGAAAAATGTACGATTAGCAGGATGGTTAATCCTACAAAACGATTGTACACACACACTGAGCGACTGTTTTCCCGATAATGTGTAGAATCGCATAGAAACCATCAGGTGCTAATATTAAAGTTAATAAATTATCAGCGCTTAATTTTATGCGTGGTGTAATTAATAGGGAAACCGACGTCATAGAAGACGCTGGTGATATTGACACAAGTTGGTTACTGATTTATTTTACGATTTTTTTGAGTATTTTACTTGTTTAAGTAGCTAAATGCAAAATGCCATCAAATTGGAAAATATCAGTAACTTAATTACATCAACGTCTAGTTATCAATGAAGGAAAAAGTACTGTAAACAATACATGTTATTCCTGCCTGACACACATCAATGGAATGTATGTATGCGTACTGGGAATCCCAAAAGGTAAATTTTAAAAACAAATGATAAAAATCTAAAATATTATTACTCACACAATAGGAGTTTGATTTAATATACGTGCTCAAATTTCGCCGATTCTGTCATCATATGTGAAGGGGGCTAAACGGAACAGTCGTTGTATGGCGGATTCTAAGGTGTCCTAGGGTCATAAAAATTACAGTATTTGTCATATTAGAATCGAAATCATTCATGGCAGGCATAGAGTTGTGCAAATTTATGCATGGGCTGGGCCTTTATATTCTTAGATTTTACCCCTCGCTATAGCGCGGGGTAAAATTAGAATATAAAGACCCAGCCCATGTGTAAATTTGCACAACTCTATGCCTGCCATGAATTATTTCTTAAATGTACGATTAGCAGGATGGTTAATCCTACAAAACGATTGTACACTGAACGACTGTATTCCCGCTAATCTGTAGAATCGCATAGAAACCATCAGGTGCTAATATTAAAATTAATAAATTATCAGCGTTTAATTTTATGCTTGGTGTAATTAACAGGGAAACAGACGTCATAGAAAACACTTTGTGAATATAACTATTTTGCTGAAACACAGCTGATAAAATGAATTATAAAATATCGATATTATTTCTAATGCATGTAAATTATAATTATCTATAATAATTGCCATAACTTGGAGTCGTTCGTCATCGTTCACGTGTGGTCACTTTTGTTGCACGTTTTTAGGGGACTAAATCTGACGTTTGGAGAAAAAAAATATCTTCACATATTTCCTCTGTACAGAAACCCTACCTATTCATATATTTGTCATACCCAATCATATTTTGTTCAGTTATTTGTGACCGATTCATATTTTAGATAAAAATCCAAAATAATAATACAAAGATAATCATAAACCAATTTTTATCTTATCGGATTTCATTACACAATGATGTAAATGCCAACTGGTTTATTGTTCAAGCATGAGTTTTTAAAACTTTTCTAATGTTAAACAGATCATATGTATTGTAGCCTCTTGTCACTTGTGATTTTCAATTCGACGGCTTACTTTTGTAAGTGCAGACGTGATAGAAGACACCTTGTTATGTCAACAATGTAAACTTGGTGATTTTGTTGTGAGTGGTTGTATATTTATATTCGACTAGTCAACAGTATATTAATAATTCCTACTATATTTGTTTGATACTGCAAATACACAAATTGAATATAACATAGGTAAGGCACAAAGAAAGATAACTCTAATTTGAACATGCCAAAATTCTTGTCCTGTTGTTTTAAAAAAAATAACTAATTTGAACCAAACAATATACTAGTCTTGTTTTTCATTTCATTATAAAGAAATGTTCATTTCGGATAATAATCCAGTGGGTGTGGGTGTGGGTGTGGGTGTGTGTAACTTTATAATACAGAAATTCCTTATATCAGCCAGATATCTCAAGCAAGTAAAGAATAATGTCTGTAGCAAAAGAATTATAGAAAGTTTCCCATCTAAAGTGCACATGACCAAACTGATCAATATGAATGAGATTGTAAAGAACAACATATTGGGAAAGCAATCATTTGATATCATCACAAATGTATAATAAAGGTGTATATATAAAACTTAGTACACATAGCGTGTTTCTGGAATAACCTTCATCAGATCATGCTCAAGGTCAAAATATTTGAAAGCCAAATAATTTTAAAATGTTTGGGAGCAAGAAAACCAAAGGGCCTAATCAGAAAAGTCAAAAATCGGCTGACGCAACATAAGCCTGAGAGAGGACCACCATAATTGTTATAATAATTACAGGATTTAAGAACTGATTTGATTTTGATTTGATTTTTGGTGTTTAGTGCCACTTTGAGCAATATTTATGTATATTCTCTGAGACTGTCTGTGATAAAGGGACCATTTCGGTGTTCTTTTAAAAGTTTTCTGAGAAATCATAATTTAGTTAATAATATTGAAAGCAATTCAAAGACATTGTTTACGCATGTGCAATGAAAATGAGACTATGTTGTTAAGGGGAATCTTTATCGTCAGTGTAATTCTTGTCGTCTGATTACAATTTGTCCTACGATAGCCTTTGTGATAATGGGATCGGAATTGTCGTATTATAATCATAAGTGAACAAATTACGACGATGCATACGAATTTTGGTGAAAAGGGCTACTGGTGACTATCATCTGATTTACAGAAAATGATATATTTTTTATCCGACAAAAACTTTATATATACTATCTTGTCACGCGATCGTTCTATTTAAGACTTACGATAACACGGGTTTTACGACCCTCCATTTTGTATTACAAAATTGGATATAGGCATCAACAAAAAGTAAGTTTTTACATTTCATCCTGTGTAGGAGCATCTTGAGATTCCCAGCAATAGGAATAATAATGTAAAGGGTGTTAGGTGATAACAACAAGATTATTGTCATGTGTATAACAACGATTGACCTTTGAATCCAAACCAATGTCATAGTACTTTACCTTCCAGAGCTCCATAGTTCACCTCCGATTTTAATGGTAATCATATTGCTTACATTTTATATTTCTTTGCAGTATTTTGTCGACCATTTTTGTCCTTTAGTCTTTAGGGGGAGGGAGTGGAGTGTATTGTCTGTCCATATATCGAAGGCTTCTCATTACCCCTTTGGTATCTTCAAACATTTTAATTTACTAATAGATTTAGTATCTGCAATGTTGCAATGCTCTGACGATTATCCATAATAAGAGTTTAAAGATATCAAAGGGGCAATCAGAATCAGTCAGTCAAAGAACAGACAACACAATGGCCGAAGGGAAAAGGACAAAAGGATAAACAACGTTCAACAAAACATACACATCAAACTAAAGATCGATTAACACAAATCCCACTAAAACTGGGGTGAACTGAGGTGCGCCGGAAGGATAAGTAGTTCCTGCTTCACTAGTGGTACCCTTCGTCTTAACCATGTTACAAACCCGGTGGTAAGTGATGAATTAGGAAAGGACCGTGAAGTGCTTACGACAAGTGGAACATATCCTTGGTCATTAAGCTTACATGTTTCGTTCAACCTTTCAGTACCCAATATTCAACTATGGACGTTTCTATAAACTTGCAGAAAACTAACAAATACTTACATATGCCTGAAATGTTTCTGCAAAGTAGGAACAATGTTTGCTGGAAGATTGTCACCAATGCTGCAAACATTTGAGTAACAACTATCTGAATTCCCCGAAAAACATGTGTTGCACCAAAACACAAATGATCGATATCAGTGCACTCCTTAACTGGCTCAAGCTCTATAATTCAGTAGACGATATACAATTATCACCCAAGTATGAGTTGGACATGACGGTTTGTCAACCCTAGAAAGACAATGTCACCCAAGGGACAATCAGAATCAGTAAATCAAAGAACAGACAACACAATGGCCAGAGGGAAAAGGACAACAGGATAAACAATGATCAACAAACCATACACATAAAACTAAAGATCGATTAACACAAATCTCACTAAAACTGGGGTGAACTCATGTGCGCCGGAGGGATAAGCAGTTCTTGTTGTACTAGTTGCACCCTTCGTGTTAGCCATGTTATACACCCGGTGATAAGTGATGCATTAGGAAAGGACCGTGAAGTTTTTACGACAAGTGGAACATATCCTTGGTCATTAAGCTTAAATGTTTCATTCAACCTTTCAGTACCCAATACTCAACTATGGACGTTTCTATAAACTTGTAGAAAACTAACAAATACTTACATATGCCTGAAATGTTTCTGCAAAGTAGGAACAATGTTTGCTGGAAGATTGTCACCAATGCTGCAAACATTTGAGCAACAACTATCTGAATTCCCCGAAAAACAAGTGTTGCACCAAAACACAAATGATCGATATCAGTGCACTCCTTAACTGGCTCAAGTTCTATAATTCAGTAGACGAAATTGTATGTCGTCGTTGGAGGGGGTGCTTTTCTCCCTTGAACTCCCCAAGAATTCTGTGGAACACTTTGTTATTTCTCTTCATAAATTTTAGGCTTAACAGGAGTGGTCCACGTTGATGTGGTACGGGTTTGTTTTCACCATTACTTTTTATATGTGTTTTGTTTGGAGGTGGTGGTGGGGTGGAGACTATATTATAATTTGGATAATATGTCATTTATTATTTATTTTTACAGTTCCTAAATAATATAATTATTATCAAACTAAAGTTCTCCTCCCTCAGTCATAGTTGACCTAAGCCAAATATGGCAAACCTGTTTAGGTGCAATGTTCATAATATGTATCAGGTGACTTTAAAACTATTACAATAAATTGACCTAATATTTTACCTGACATTTTAAAACTATACATCTGTTATCTAGACACATGATTGAGGGATAAAGATTTTTCTATTTAAAGTTTCGATAAGACAAGGTCTTATGGCCCTCCTTTTTTGAATATCAAAACTGGATATAGGCCTATGCAAAAAGTAAGTTTTAGCATTTCATCCTGTGTTGGAATATCTCGGTACTCCAGCAATAGGAATAATAGTGTAAAGGGTGTTAGTAGATAACAACACGATTATTGTCATGTGTATAACAACGATTGACCTTTGAATCTACACCAATGACATAGTACTTAGCTTTCCAGAGCTCCAGAGTTCATCCCCGATTGTAGTGATGTTTTTGTTGCTCACTTTTTATTTTGTGGTGCAATGATTTGTCGACTATTTTTGTCTTTCTGTCTTTTGCCTTTTTTTCTTTTCTTAGGGGGGGGGGGTGTAGATTTACGGCTTCAAAATAACCTTTTGATATGTTCAAACTTTGTTTTGCCAATATAATTGATATCAGTGCACTCCTTAACTGGCTCCAGATCTAGAATTCAGTTAACGAAATTGTGTGTCGTCGTGGGAGGGGACGCTTTTGTCCAATGAACTCCCCCAGAATCCTGCGGCGAAACGTTGTCATTTCTGTTAGAAAGTTTAGCTTGGATAGGAGTGGTCCATGTTGATGTGGTACGTTTTTTTCACCATTACTTTTTTGGTGTGTGTTTGTGCTGTAATTTGGATAAAATGTCATTAATTTTTACAGTTCCTAAAGTTCTCCTCCCTCTAGTGACCTTAGCCGATTTTGACTAGCCTGTAAAGGCTCTTTGGTTTATTTCTCACAAACACTGTCCAATATTAAGATATTAAGCGTACGTGATCAAGGTCGTGCGCACTGAATTTTATATCGACGTTTTTATTATACCAATTTTTTATCACTAAGTTATTATCTTTTTCCCGTTTATATTAAGATGTTTGATTATCAACCAGTTGGTAATTTATGGGTCACATCGAGATTGTATTTTGTACAAAATAGATAATTTGGTCTCTTACTCAATATATTAAAATATTACAAAAAAAAAAAAACAAACTAGACTATGTATTTTTGGAAGATTTTGTACGATATCTTCGGCTAATTTCGTTGTCTTCGTTTAATACATTTTGTGAAGTAATTTCGTCATTTTCGCTGAATGAAATCCGTTGCCTCTATAGAGTTTGTTCGCCGAGTTGATTTTGTTATGGTGGTTTCCATAGTTTTTTATCCGTTATCATTGAAACCAGTTATCAAAATACATGAACTTAACCGATTATGGCTGTCCTGTTTAGGCCCGTTTGGGCCTTTGCTCCCAAAATTTCAAATTAGTTAGCTTTCCAATCTTTTGACTTTAATCGTACCTAATGAAGGTTATTTCAGGAACGTGTCGTGCGCCTTAAGCTAGACATCTACGTTTTTTTCCTTTAGTGAAATCTTTCAGACAAAATGTCTACAATTTATGTGTACGAGCGTCAGAACCATGTAGAATTTCCACCACGAACAACCCCTCTCGAGTAGTGGCGGTGCGGAGGTGCTTCCGGTTTCATCCGGTGGCGGTTTTAAAGCGGAGAATTCTATCAACTTTCTAGGTCAGTCGATATTATTTTATAACTTATTAAGTTTTACATTATGAAACATTTCAGACGGAACTCTAAAATCATTTTGGCAACTGATAAACGATTTCTCTTCAGAAAATAAGTCCTAGTATTTCCAAGCACTTCGTGGTAAAGTCGGATGACCACGTCAGTTTTGCGTGTCAGGTCACACAAGTTTAAGTTTTGAAAATGCGTCGAAATTTATTGTGTGAAAAGGGGGTCCTGTTTGAGGGTATTCGATATTATTCTTCGGCAAACGTGAATTAAATGACGAGTAGTATCGTAAATCGACGCGATTTAGCCAAAAGCAATGGAGGTCATTCGGTGGAGGCTGTGGAGGTCTTATCGGTGGTGGTGCACATTTCATTTACAATCCTTTTATCTCGTAATTACCGATAAAATACAATTAATACTTTTTGTGTAAAACTTAATAACTTATGAAATAATATCGACTGATAGAATTCTTCGCTTCGAAACCGCCAACGGATGAAACTGGAAGCATCTCAGCACCGCCACCGCTAGAGAGGGGTTGTACGTGGTGATTTCGCATCTCTGGATTATTTCAGGGTGTAGACCTGAGTTACCCTAAAATTTTCCCATCATTCAATTTTTAAAAAATTTGCATCATGGAATAGTTATGTCTAAATACATTATCTGCCAAAGTTTCAAAAATTTCACCGTACCGTTTTCTCCATAGTACATCTTAAATACAGCAATTTTGTGGGTATTCTTCACGCCAGATGGTAATACTAGGTTCGGAAGATTCTAATAGATATGCACATTTATTTCTGAATGAAAGGTAATATTTTGGCTTTAATACACTTGAGAGTGTTGATGAATAAATATGAAATATCTAGCATATCTGAATATCCTGTTTGGAAATAATCACATGCAAAACAGTGGAAACTGCAGAAAAGGGGGACATGAGGACCATTTTGGTATTAAAATCCGGATTAAAAAAATTCCTGTGAATTAATCTCCACCACACTGAAGAATAGACATATAGACCTCATTGCATCCAATTTTACAAACTTTTTCCGTCAGATGTTTGTGAGATAAAAAATAAGTAGTTACCAATAACAAAAAGCTTATGAATTCTTATAATTGACACAGTGGATGTCCAAATTACCAAATGACTGCACTTGTCTTTTTTTATTTTCATGTCGGCAGGGATGGATGGTTTGAGGGTGACTCTTATTGATTAATTCATTACAACAACAACAACAACAACCCCAACCCCACAGACAGCCACCCAGCGGTATTGTTTTATTCCTTCAAATTCTGTGCTCCAGTTGTATTCGTTTTATTCTGGTTATTCCTTTGTTGTCTTAAGAGAAGGGGGCAGCGGTATAAGAAAGGATCAGATATTACATTTTTTTTACCAAACATAGCTTTCTATTTTTTACTACCATAACATGCATTTGCTCTATACTAGTTTCATAATATTTAAGATTCTGGTGTATATATTTAATTTTTTTTTGACAAACCTTGAAATTAAATAGAAAAAGGTTGCCACACAAATTGTGTTACATTTCTGACATTTTTGACAACATATTTCGATGAACATTTTTTCTGAAAAGAGATATTTCAATGAAATTTTGTGGGCACTGGCATATAATAATAACACACTGCCTGCCACTGGCATAAGCCGAAATAAGATATAAAAATACAAGGAGCACAGCAATAGAAATGTAAAAGGAAAAGGAGTCATTTTTTTAACTGGCCATATCCAATGTAAACAATCTTTGTCACCAAGAATTTTGGAATTGAGGGGGAATTTTCAAATGCAAAAGTGATCATATACCTGAGAAGACACTGAAAATAGAGTTATCTCCCATACCCCAGGCCTACACCCTTCAACGTATTTCGTATTTCTGTACATTCTTTGAGACTGTCTGTGATAAAGGGACCACTTTGATCTTCTTTTAAAAGTTTTCTGAGAAACCATAATTTAGCTAATAATATTGAAAGCAATACAAAGACATTGTTTACGCACGTGCAATGAAAATGAAACTAGGTTGCTAAGGAAGAATTTTATCGAAAGTGTAATTTCTGTCGTCCGATAACCTTTGTGATAATGGCTTCGTATTATAATCATAAGTGAACAAAATACGATTATACATCCGATTTTTTGTGAAAAGGGCTATTTTTTAAGACTTATGATAATACAAGTTTTACGATCCTCCATTTTGTATAACAACATTTGAAATAGACATAAACAAAAAGTGAGTTTTAATATTTCATCATGTGTTGGAGTATCTTGATACTCTTACAAAATATGTTTATTGTTGAATATAAAATTTATTTATACGAGCGTCAGAAACATGTAGAATTTCACATCTCTGGATTATTTAAACGTCATTCTCTAATCGGATTTATAAACTTTTCTTTGTGTATATTCTCTGAGACTGGCTGTGATAAAGGAATCATTTTGGTCTTCTTTAAACAGTTTTCTGAGAAATCATAATTTAACTAAAGCATGTGCAATGAAAATGAAACTATCTTGCTAAGGAGAAATTTTTATCATAAGTGTAATTTTGTCGTCTTATTAAAATTTGTCGCACTATAACATTTGTAGCTAGAACTGTGAGTGACCTCACTGAGTGATACCCCCGCTTGCAGTTTAGTAGGGTAGGAGTTGCGCTTACAAGGTACATGCCCCCTTCTTTTCTTGAAAGTATAAGTTGAATTATCTCCCCTTTTAAATTTTGGACAACAACCATATTCCTTCATGCACATCTTCAGGTAGTGTACTACAAGTGTGTAAAGTTTCATAAAAATGCAATATGCCGCTTAGGAGGAGCTACGCTTACAAGGTACATGCCCCCTCCTTTTTCGTGAAAGTATAAGTTGAATTATCTTCCCTTTTAAACTTTGGACAGCAACCATATTCCTTCATGTACATCTGCATGTAGTGTACTACAAGTGTGTAAGATTTCATAAAAATTCAATCAGCTGTTTAGGAGGAGTTGCGCTGACAAGGTACATGCCCCCTCCCCCTTTTTGGTGAAAGTATAAGTTGAATTGTCTCCCCTTTTAAATTTTGGACAGCAACCATATTCCTTCATACACATCTGCAGGTAGTGTACTACAAGTGTGTAAAGCTTCATAAAAATCCAATCAGCCGTTTAGGAAGAGTTGCACTGACAAGGTCCATGCCCCTCCCTCTTCTTCGTGAAAGTATAAGTTGAATTATCTCCCCTTTTAAATTTTGGACAGCAACCATATTCCTTCATGCAAATCTGCAGGTAATGTACTACAAGTGTGTAAAGTTTGGTAAAAATCTAATCAGAAATTTAGGAGGAGTTGCGCTTACAAGGTACATGGACGGACGGACGGACGGACGGACAGGATGATTCCTATATATACCCCCCCCCCAACTTTGTTAGCGGAGGGTATAATAATGGCTTCGGAATTGTCGTATTATAATCATAAGTGAACAAATTACGATTATACATACGAATTTTTCTGAAAAGAGCTACTGGTGACAATAAAACTATTAATAGATAATGACAAAATTTTTACCTGACAAAAAATATATACTATCGTTCTATTTAAATATTACGATAATACAAATTTTACGAGCCTCCATTTTGTATAACAAAATTGGATATAGGCCTACACAAAAGGTAAGTCTTAGCAGTTCATACTGTGTTTGAGTATCATGGTACTCCCAGCAATAGGAATAATAGTGTAAAGGGTGTTAGTTGATAACAACAAGATTATTGTGATGTGTATAACAATTACATTTGACTCCAACCCAATCTTATAGTATTTAGCCTTCCAGAGCTCAAGAATTCACCCCGACTTAAGTGGTGTTTGCGTTGATCATATTCTATTTTTCTGTGCAGTGTTTTGCCGACCATTTTGTCCTTTTCTCTTTTTATTTTGGGGGCGGGGTTATTAGGTTATTATCTGTCCTTAGATTGACGGATTCTCATTTCCCTTTTGGTATTTTCAAACTTTTTTTGCTAATATATTTACTATTTGCGGTGCTGCAATATTCTGGCGAGTATCTTTAAGCTTACATGTTTCGTTCAACCTTTCTACACATAATATTCAATCATATATGATTCAATAAATTTCCAGAAAGCGAACACATACTAATATATGCTCCAAATGGAACAATGTTGGTAGGACGATTGGTCACAGTTCAGCAAACATTTGAACAACCCTTGTCTGAATTCCCCGAGATGCAAGTGTAGTACCAAAATACAAATGAGTGGTATCAGTTCACACCTTCACTGTCTCAAGATCTAGAATTCAGTAGACGAAATGTGTCGTCGTGGGAAGGGGGTGTGAGGGGCTTTATCGTAATAAAACTCCGAGATGCTTGCGGCCTTTGTTTATATGGTTCGCTATTTTTTCCGCCATTACTGTGTGTGGGGGAAATGGGTGTGTGCTATGAGCTAATTATAAAATTATAATATGTCATTTTATATCAATTTGTATACCAATTCTCTGCAACTAATTATTATCTTTTTTTCCAAGTAAATATCAAGATCTTTGATTATCAGGCAGTTGGTAAATTGTGGTTCACATCAAGATTGTATTTTGTACATAATAGACAATGTTGGGAGCTTTTACTCAATACATATTGACATAAATGGAAAAGCTAGACTATATGTTTTTACAAGATTTTGCTCGATTTATTCTGCTAATTCGTTGCCTTTTATTACATTTTATGCTGTAATTTCTTCATTTTCCTCCAATGAATTTCGTGGGATTTACAGAGTTTGTTGGCTGAGTTGATTTTGTAACGGTGGTTTCCATTGTTACCGTTTGTCCACGTTACTATTGAAACTAGTTGTTAAATTACGTGACTGTTCTCTTTAGGCTCTTTGGTTATTTTGCTCTCAAAACTTTTAAATTATTTAGTTTTGCAATCTTTTTACTTTGAACGTGACTTATGAAGTTTATTCCAGGAACGCGCACTCAGTACTAATCAACATATCTACGTTTATATTGATGGAATCGTTCAGACAAAATGTCAAAATGTATATATATTGTAGGATATGGATAAAAATACTAATTGTGATCCTTGTGAGGAACAAGGGAACAGAACAGAGGGGAAAAGCTGGTGTCCAAACTGTGAGGAAAAGTTGTGTAATGGCTGTGCATCACATCACAGATCATCAAAGGCTACAAAATCCCATAAATTATTGGACATCAACCTGTTAACAGAATTTCCTTTCAGCATTTCAACCAATCAGTTCTGTGATCAACATTGCAATATCCAAATCGAATATTTATGTACCCAACATGACGTCATTTTGTTCCGTGCATGTTTAGCCGATGGCCACAGATCGTGCAAAGATGTCGTTGTTTTAGATATAGCTTGTGCAGGTTCGAAGACAACCGTCTTAAAAGAGACCGATAGAGAAACGAAACATATTATTGAAACTTTGGTTGCTTTTGAAAATGGAATAGAAACTAATAGATCATCATTAGACAAAGAATGCAGTCAGATCGAAAAAGAAATAGCATTAGAAAAATCGAAAGCCATTGGTCGTTTAAATGAACTTGAAAAGAGTCTTAAAACCAAGCTTCATAGATTAAGGGGTACGAATGAAGATAAAATGACGGACGAGTTGGGGAAAATTAAGGATATAAATAACCAAGCAAAGAGACGTCTTAAACAAATCCAGTTGGTTGAGAAACATGGCACAGATAAACAAGCGTTTCTGTTGGCGTACGAATTGCGCAAGATTTTACCGGAAACAGAAAAATCTATCACAGAGCTATCGATGACAAACAAAACTATTCAATTACATTTCAAAGGTGATAAAGGTATAGAACCATCAATTTCAACATTAGGAGAAATAACTGAAACGCGAAAGGAAAATGGAATGCTTTACTACTGTCAATTAAAACAACAACAGGCTCAGTTACCCGTTGTCAAGGAGACGAAACCAATAGAAAACTTTCAGGTCAGTCATAGATATAATACAATATGTACCAACGTACTTGGTATGATAGCAGCAGGTGATGGCAAGCTGCTACTTTGTAACTATTCAGAACAAAAGGGAGGTGTTGTTGTCTATGGCGAGAACGGCAAACACAGCAAGACGGTGAAACTTACAGAGCGTCCCTTTGATATTGCCTTCATATCACGAACCGATCAATAAGTTGTTACATTACCAGACGTACATTCCATACAATTTATTAACAAAGATTTGACTCGAGATAAACGCGTTAAACTGAAATGCACTAGTCATATATACGGTGTAGCTACATCACACCAATGTATATATATCGGTGAATACAGGAATATCGTAGTGCTAGACTTCAATGGAACAGGGCTACGGGAAATATCAATAAATGGAGTTGTTTCTATTTTTTATATAAGTGTTGGACATGATAGCAAAATATACGTGACTGATACTAATGGTAAATTTTGTTCCATTGAAGACGAAACTGGGAATGTTAGACAAATTACCAGTCCTGAAACAGGGAATAGAATGGGTAACCTTGTGATGAACACAAGCGGAAACGTTTATTCTCCGGATGCAATATCCAGCTGTGTATACAAATTATCGAGTGATCTTAAACTCAACAAAATTATGACAGATTCTGAATTGCACAATGTCCGTGCAATCTGCTTTAACAAAAACTGCTCTAAACTATTCGTAGCAAACAACAGAGGGAAGTCAATCATAGTATTCAACTGTCCATAGTGAAGGGAGTTAAATGTACTGAACATGTGATATTGTCTACATATTTCTAAACATAAAAAAGTAACTTAACATGTTTCTGATATTTATGTTTATAAGTCGTACATAAGAAGAGTTTGAAGATACCAAAGGGGTAATCAGAACCCGTTAATGAAAGAAGAACATACAACACAATGGCCAAACGAATAAGGCCAAAGGGACAAACAAAGATCTACAAAACATACACAGCAAGCTAAGCATCGAGTAACACGAATCCCACTTAATAATGATATTGAACGTAGGTAAGCAGTTCCTGCTCCACTAGTGGCACCCCTCGTGTTAAATTAGTTACAAACCCGATGATAAGTCATGAATGCTTGTATTTCAAAACATTCTCTTAACACAGCTAACGAAAACTATTTACTGTTAGAGATTTGAGTGTAGAAAAGAAAGTGGGAAAATATTACGTAATTCTTCAAAATGTGATGCATTTCGGGAATTTTAGAGATGTATTGAACAAAATTGCCGAGATATTTTTTTCGGAGACATTTTCGATGCAACGCTTATATTGTTTTTTGTTTTTTTGTTTTTTTATAAATTTGTCGCATTTAGTAGTATGGAAGTAAGGATATGTCCAAGGGGTTAAGGGTAGTCTGTAAATGAAGGGGGTGCATAAGAATAATAAGTTATATAAGAATATCAGCAACCAGTTTGAATATTCACACCAAGTAAAAGCAATCATCTTAGTTGACGTTGCACAAAATTAATACTTCAACAAAACTCTCCTCATATGCAAATGATGCCATTATGTATCTCTACGTTTTTGTGTTAGTGTTGTGATGTCCGCTAGGAATGCCGCATAAAAAACGATGTGCGGTTCGTCTTTACCTGCAGTTGTTTGTAGGAGGGCTTATGTCTTATTGTATATTTGCGTATGTTTCTTAACTGGTATGACAATGTATTTTTGTGGTTGTAAATTCCACATCAGCAGTGTAGGGGGATACAGGGGCACAACATAGAGTAATCTCAGAATGATGGAGGTCAGCAGAATGATGGAGGTCAGTGTAAGATTATACAGAAGTTCCATCCTAAGCAATTTGTAAATTGTATAAGGGTTTCTTTAGTGCAAACACATGACATACAATATGATGAATAAATTTCAAACAGCATTATTTTCCTTCTAGAGCACATTCTTTCTTCCTTTGGGTTTCATGACCTCTATATGGTATTTTATTTGCAGTGTTTCCATGTATGTCTCCCCTATTTTGGCATTTCTCAAGATTCAGACGATTTTGTTTTGTTTCTACAACTTGTTCGTGTTATATCGTATTGTGGATGTTTGTCACAATAAGTATATGAGAAATTTCCTTGGGGATGAAATATATTCCACAAGTTATAAGGCAGTACAAATTATTCTATCATGGAATATACAATTCTGAAGAGATACTGACAATATATAGATACTCCAATTCAGTGTAGTGTTTTTTCTATAGCAAGAAAGACAACTCTTATCTGCCAATAAAGCACATTTTATTTGAGCATAGTGGGTTCTTACACATAGGATAAAGCAGTTCTCAATTTTCAATTTTAATGGGAGAATATTTTTCTGTCTTACACCCCCCGTGAAAGACAAGCTACACGCCCTGTTACCCGCCAAAAATAATCGTCGCTTCAAGATTTTCCAGTGTTATTTATAACTCTGCTTGTGATTTTTTTGTTAATATTGTTTGTAGATGTGATTAAAATAAAATATGCTTTACAAAATATAACGGTACAGCCAAAGTCTAATCTATTAAAACTCAAGAATGTCGTGCAATTTGTTTACGTTTGCGTATGATTTTTTTGTCAACAGTTATCGATTTTCTGTTCACTGAATCAATCAGCTGATCGAGTTATTGACGTCACGGTGAAATGACACAACTCATAAAAAAAACAATGTTTGTGTTGATTTGTTCGTTTAAAAACAAACGTCTTTACTATTGTTATATTTATTGTGATATGAAAGTCGAATTTTAAATATTATTACAATTTGAAGCGTTCGTGATTTGGTGTTTCTTTCACATTGCGTATTATTTCATTGATGGTTGTGATGCGGTCATCTTCGAATATACACAGTAGAAATAAAATTTGGGTGGGGGGATGTCTGTGTCAGAAAAATAATCAAACGCCGATGACAGGTCAAGATCGAGAAATCACAGACACCCTCGGGTAAGATTTCAATCGTTATCTGACTTGGACAAGCTTCGTCAGAGAACGATTGAAATCTTACCCTTGGGTGTCTGAGATTTCTCGATCTTGACCTGTCACCGGTGTTAGATTCTATTAGTCCAACACATAATGTGTTGTGCTTTGTCCGTCCTATATTGGCAGTTTCTCTGGATTGTCCATTTATGATTGCCCCCTGCGTCATTATCTAACATTTATTTAATGAAAGAAAAACAACCTTTGTATTATATCTCCTGTTGTGTCATGACAGGTAGCTGTACAGTTTCTCGGCAGGAAATAAAAATTATATTTTTATAGAATATATAATTCAAAGAGTTTTATACAATCTATACATACAGCCAGAAAGATTGTATTTAAAATTATTTGCAGTTAATGTGCAATGTCAAGAAAGATAACTCCCACATATGAGATATGATCAGATTATCTGAAGGCTATGAATGATCACAATCACACATTAAAATTTAGCAAAATTTAAAGATTTATAACTCATTATACACACATTATATAAAAGGTTCATAAAAATATTGAAAATGTCATAACATTGTTTTCTCTATGTTTTTGTTTTATTTAAACATTTTATAATTCATCAATAAAAACAGTAGATTACTATAAATCTATCAAAAATAACCCAAAGATAACTTGTAAAAGTTCCAACAATCAAAACATTGCATATCCTGAGCATTTAAAACAGGGTTTGGGTTATGGTATTTAACACCATTTTTAAATATATTTCAATTATATCGTGACCGTCATTTTATTGGTGGAGTAAACCGGTGTACCGAGAGTAAACCAACGACCTGTCGCAAGTCACTGACAAATGTTGCATCGAGTGCACCTCGCCATGAGTGGGATTCGAACTCACAACTATAACAAGTAATGGGTTGCTATGCCATCGTTAGTCTACTTTATGCTATTGAAGTCAAACAGCTATATAAAATGTTATCCTACTTTGTTTTATTTGAAGCTCGTAAAACAGATTTAACATTAACTAGAACGTACATCAAATACTGTTGATTTGTTGATTATTGGACAACTACATTAGAGTCTGAAACCCATAAACATATGTCACCATCAATCGTTACGGAATATATGTGTATCAAATGGCCACGGCTATGTTCGTTTGTCGTAACAAAAGTAACACGACGGATGTCTCTAGTGGAGCAGGAACTTGTCTGTCCTTCTCGATATGTATTTTCTTTTCTGGTTGCTCATTTGATATCTTCAAACTTGTCTTAGTGGAGCAGGAGCTGCTTGGCCTTGCGGGGCACCTGAGCTCACCACGATATTCTTAGACTATTGTGTTTTATGTCATTTTCGTTATTTAGTTTCTCATTGCCTCTTTGATATCTTTAATTTTTTTAACACATTTTGGAATATTTAATAAAAAAAAAAGAGATATAGTTGCTCGACATCTATTTGAAAAAACAAAAACACGAGAAAGCTGGTTTATCAAGATTATAGAAATATTATAAATATATGGCCTTCCGTATGCGCATGATCTATTTGAAAATCTCCCAATCAAAATCTTAGAAGAGAAACTTCCTAAAGAACATGCTAATGGTCACCGGCTAAGAAAACTTAAGCAAGACGCAAAGGACAAATTGACCTTATCACTCCTTAAGAAAAGTTTGAAGATACCAATGAGGTAATTAGAAGTCATTAGAAGGACGGACAACCTAACACCCAAAAGAAAAGGCACGAACAATGATCCATGAAAATCAAAATGGCGTGTGATAGCTACACTAACAATATGTTATATCCATATTTAGTGATAATCAACAAATCAGTCTGATATGTAAGCTGTAAGAATCTGAAATTTAAGATAGAATACATTTTATATTAAATGTCCGAAATTAGATGATCAGATGTTCATCTTTATAAAAACAAATTATACACAAGAAGCTTAAGGCAACATTATTGCTATGATCTATATGACTAAATAATGTGTGTGGGTGAATACAATCTAGACAACTCAGTGGAAAACCTATGTAGCAAAATTACAAATTATAAGTTATGAGTTTCATGACAAAACAAAGATGTTCTACATCATTACAATATTTAAAGTAAAAGTTCCTGTTTTATTGATTAAAAGTGTCTTAAATTTAACATGGCAATTTATTAAAGTGATTACTTTCATGTCTTAAGTATTCAATAGAAATAGTTCTGTATTATTTGTAAGCTTGTAATTAATATTTTATAATTATTCTTTATTCATTTGATTCATATGTTTATTTATCAAAACATTTTATATCTTTCATACAAAACTCTTGTTTTTTTATAAATATTCAAAGACACGTTCCTTCATTAGATTAGTGGGATGTCCAGATATAAATCATAATAAAATTCTATGTAACTTTATAATACAGAAATTTCCTAATGTCAGCCAGAGATCTCAAGCAAGTAAAGAATAATGTCCATAGCAAACGAATTATAGAACGTTTCCCACCTAAAGTGCACATGGCCAAACTGACCAATAAGAATGAGATTTTAAAGAACAAAACATTGGGGAACGTTCATTTGATATCATCACAAATGTATAATAAAGGTGTATATATCAAACTTGGTGCACATAGCGTGTTTCTGGAATAATCTTCATCAGATCATGCTCAAGACCAAAATATTTGAAAGCCAAATAATTTTAATATGTTTGGGAGCAAGAAAACCAAAGGGTCTAATCAGAAAAGCCAAAAATCGGCTGATGCAACATAAGCATGAGAGAGGACCACCATAGATGTAATAATAATTACAGCATTTAGGAACTGTCTATTTCAATAAAAAATACATCTTATAAATCATGTTAGTGGCTATTTATATTTTTATTTATTTGTACGAGTGTCAGAAACATGCAGAATTTCGCATCTGTGGATTATTTAAACGTATTTCGTGTTTGTGTATATTCTCTGAGATTGTCTGTGATAAAGAGACTATTTTGGTCTTATTTTAGAAGTTTTCTGAGAAATCATAATTTAGTTAATAATATTGGAAGCAATTGAAAGACATTGTTTACGTATGTGCAATGAAAATGAAATTAGGTTGCTAAGAAGGAATCTTGATCGTAAGTGTAATTTTTGTCGTTTGATTACAATTTGTTGTACAATAACCTTTGTGGTGATGACTTCGGAATTGTCGTATTATAATCATAAGTGAACAAATTACGACCCATATACTACTGGTTCCTATAAAACTATTTATATAAAATGACATAATTGTTACCTGACAAAAACTTTAAATTTATCGTCTTGTCACCTGATCGTTCTATTTAAGACTTACGATAATACAAGTTTTACGACCCTCCATTTTGTATATCAAAACTGGATATAGGCCTAAGCAAAAAGTAAGTTTTAATATTTCATCATGAGTTGAAGTATCCTGGTACTCCCAGCAATAAAAATACTAGTGTAAAGGGTGTTAGGTGATAACAACAAGATTATTGTTATGTGTATAACAACGATTGACCTATGAATCCAAACCAATGTCATAGTACTTAGCCTTCCAGAGCTCCAGAGTTCACCCCCCGATTTTAGTTGTGATCATATTGCTCACATTTTATTTTTCTGTGCAGTATTTTGTCGACCCTTTTTGTCCTTTTGTCTATTTTTGGGAAGGGGTGTATTGTCTGTCCATATATTGATGGCTTCTCATTACCCTTTTGATATCTTCAAATATTTTAATTTGCTAATGGATATACTATATGCAATGTTCTGGCGATCATCCATAAGAAGAGTTTGAAGATACCAAAGCGACAATCAGAATCAGTAAATCAAAGAACAGACAACACAATGGCCAGATGGAAAAGGACAACAGGATAAACAATGATCAACAAAGCATACACATAAAACTAAAGATCGATTAACACAAATCCCACTAAAACTGGGGTGAACTCAGCTGCGCCGGAAGGATAAGCAGTTCTTGTTGTACTAGTTGCAACCTTCGTGTTAGCCATGTTATACACCCGGTGATAAGTGATGAATTAGGAAAGGACCGTGAAGTTTTAACGACAAGTGGAACATATCCTTGGTCATTAAGCTTAAATGTTTCATTCAACCTTTCAGTACCCAATACTCAACTATGGACGTTTCTATAAACTTGCAGAAAACTAACAAATATTTACATATGCATGAAATGTTTCTGCAAAGTAGGAACAATGCTTGTTGGAATATTGTCACCAATGCTGCAAACATTTGAGCAACAACTATCTGAATTCCCCGAAAAACAAGTGTTGCACCAAAATACAAATGATCGATATCAGTGCACTCCTTAACTGGCTCAAACTCTATAATTCAGTAGACGATATGCAATTATCACCCAAGTATGAGTTGGACATGACGGTTTGTCAACCCTAGAAAGACAATGTAACCCGAGGGCTTGTCCGAGGGTGTCATTGTCTTTCGAGGGTTGACCGTCATGTCCAACTCATACTTGAGTGATAAATGTTTTATTACACCGAATATCTATTTTGCACAAGTAACAATGACATTGTAATTAGAACACTGAAATGAAGTTATTATGTCCCATCTTGTATTCCGTACATGTATTTTATGTTTGGTTTTCTCAAATACTATTTTAGTTATTTTTCTTTTTTTTCTTTTTGGGGGGTGGGGTGGGTGGACTTTACATGGACTAAATGAACATTTACAGTTTCAGCTGGTATCAAGGAGTGATGTCAAAATAGACATGCTAATCCAAATTTTACCACATCCAAATGATGGACATCATTATACCATAAACTTGGTGCTCAACATTAAACCATAAATTTGACAGACAACATTATACCATAAATTTGGTATACAGCATTACACCATAAATTTGAGGACTTCATTATACCTTATATTTAAATAAAGGATATCCTTTAAAGGTTTGACCATTAATAATGGCAGGTTCTTGTTGAATTACTGAGATAATATCAATTTTAAGTTTTAATACTGATAACATCAACAATAAACATATGACTATAATGGACCACTCTAAACCGCTTAGTTAATGTATTGCTGACTGTCAACTATGATCCATTTGAAAATTAAATTGAAATTGTAAGTTAGTCTTGATTCACAATACACTGTTCTGATTCTCAACTAGAAGAAGAACACATTTTTCAAATTCAACAGTACAAAAAAAGCAACTGGCTCATCAACGGAGCAACTGAAATAACTGTAACATTAATCGAACACAATTTTTCACGAGCATGGGACATAACGTGGCGAGCGTGGGACATAACGTCGCGAGCGTGGGACATAATGTTCCAAAGTCCTTGACCAGTTTAAGCCAGTTTTAGCAGTAGACATGACATCCTGGCAAATACCACATGATATAGTTTTAACAAATCAGATTCTAGATATTTATATGAGTGTGTAATAAAATTGTATGTCATCGCTGGAGGGGATGCTTTTCTCCCATGAACTCCCCAAGAATCCTGTGGAACACTTTGTTATTTGTCTTCAATAATTTTAGGCTTGACAAAAGTGATCCACGTTGATGTGGTACGTTTTTTTTTCACCATTACTTTTTATATGTGTTTTTGATTGGAGGTGATGGTGGGGTGGGGGACTATGTTATAATTTGAATATGTCATTTATTATCTATTTTCACAGTTCCTAAGTAATGTAATTATTATCAAAGCTAAGGTTCACCTCCCTCAGGCGTAGCTCACCTAAGCCAAATATGGCTAACCTGTTTAGGCGCAATGTTTATAATATGTACCAGCTGACATGAAAACTATTAAAATAAATTGACATAATATTTTACCCGACAAAAACTATACATCTGTTATCTTGAGGGATAAAGATTGTTCTATTTAATTCGATAAGACAAGGTCTTATGGCCCTCCTTTTTGTATATCAAAACTGGATATAGGCCTATGCAAAGAGTAAGTTTTAACATTTCATCCTGTGTTGAAATATCTCGGTACACCAACAATAGCAATAATAGTGTAAAGGGTGTTCGTTGCTAACAACAAGATTGCTTTCATGTTTAAAACAACGATTGACCTTTGAATCCAAACCAATGATATATAACTTAACCTTCCAGAGCTATAGAGTTCACCTCCGATTGTAGTGATGTTTTTGTTGCTCACTTTTTATTTTGTGGTGCAATGATTTGTCGACCATTTTTGTCTTTCTGTCTTTTGCCTTTTTTTCTTTTTTTTTGGAGGGCTGTAGATTGACGGCTTCGAAAAAAACTTTTGGTATGTTCAAACCTTCCTTTGCCAATATAATTGATATCAGTGCACTCCTTAACTGGCTCAAGATCTAGAATTCAGTTAACGAAATTGTGTGTCGTCGTGGGAGGAGACGCTTTTGTCCAATGAACGCCCCCAAAATCCTGCTGTGAAACGTTGTCATTTCAGTTAGAAACTTTAGGTTGGACAGGAGTGGTCCACGTTGATGTGGTACGTTTTTTTCACCATTACTATACAGGTTCCTAAGGCTCTCCTTCCTCTGGCATGGGTGACCTTAGCCGATTTTGACTAGAGTGTAAAGGCTCTTTGGTTTATTGTTCAATAACACTTTCCAATATTTCGATATTAAGCGTACGTAATCAAGGTCGTGCGCACTAAATTTATATCGATGTTTTTATTTTACCAATTTCATATCACTAAGTTATTATCTTTTTCCCGTTTATATAAAGATGTTTGATTATCAACCAGTTGGTAATTTATGGATCACATCGAGATTGTATTTTGTACACAATAGATAATTTGGCCTCTTACTCAATACATTAAAATATTACAAAAAAGACAAAAACAAACTAGACTATGTATTTTTGTAAGATTTTGTACGATATCTTCGGCTAATTTCGTTGTCTTCGTTTAATACATTTTGTGAAGTAATTTCTTCATTTTCGCTTAATGAAATCCGTTGCCTCTATAGAGTTTGTTCGCCGAGTTGATTTTGTAACTGTGGATTCCATAGTTAATGTTTTTTATCCGTTATCATTGAAACCAGTTATTAAAATACATGAACGTAACCGATTATGGCTGTCATGTTTAGGCCAGTTGGGGTTTTGCTCCCCAAACTTTTAAATTAGTTAGCTTTCCAATCTTTTGACTTTAATCGTACCTAATGAAGGTTATTTCAGGAACGTGTAGTGCGCCTTAAACTAGATATCTACGTTTTTTTTCCTTTAGTGAAATCTTTCAGACAAAATGTCTACAATTTATGTGTACGAGCGTCAGAAACATGTAGAATTTTCACCACGTACAACCCCTCTCGAGCGGTGGCGGTGCGGAGTTGCTTCCGGTTTCATCAGGTGGCGGCTTTGAAGCGGAGAATTCTATCAACTTTCTAGGTCAGTCGATATTATTTCATAACTTATATTAAGTTTTACATTATGAAACATTTCAGACGGAACTCTAAAATCATTTTGGCAACTGATAAACGATTTCTCTTCAGAAAATAAGTCCTAGTATTTCCAAATACTTCGTGGTAAAGTCGGATGACCACCTCAGTTTTGCGTGTCAGGTCACACAAGTTTAAGTTTTGAAACTGCGTCGGAATTTATTGTGTGAAAAGGGGGTCCTGTTTGAGGGTATTCGATATTATTCTTCGGCAAAAGTGAATTAAATGACCAGTAGTATCGTAAATCGACGCGATTTAGCCAAAAACAATGGAGGTCATTCGATGGCGGCTGTGGAGGTTTTATCGGTGGTGGTGCAAATTTCATTTACAATCCTTTTATCTCGTAATTACCGATAAAATACAATTAATATTTTATGTGTAAAACTTAATAAGTTATGAAATAATATCGACTGACCTAGAAAGTTGATAGAATTCTTCGCTTCGAAACCGCCACCGGATGAAACTGGAAGCATCTCAGCACCTCCACAGCTCGAGAGGGATTGTACGTGGTGATTTCGCATCTCTGGATGATTTAAGGGTGTAGACCTGAGTTACCCAAAGATTTTCCCATCATTCAAATTTTTTAAAATTTGCATCATGGAATAGTTATGTCTAAATACATTATCTGCCAAAGTTTCAAAAAATTTCACCCTACCGTTTTCTCCATAGCACATCCTAAACATAGGAATTTTCGGGGTATTCTTGACGCCAGATGGTAATACTAGGTTCGGAAGATTCTAATAGATATGCACATTTATTTCTGATTGAAAGGTAATATTTTGGCTTCAATACACTTGAGAGTGTTCTTGTTGAATAAATATGAAATATCTAGCATATCTGAATATCCTGTTTGGAAATAATCACGTGCAAAACAGTGGAAACTGCAGAAAAGGGAGGATGCCCTGAGGACCATTTTGGTATTAAAATTCGGATTAAAAAAATTCCTCTCAATTAATTTCCCCCACACTGAAGAATAGACATATAGACATAATTGCATCAAATTTTACAAACTGTTACCGTCAGATTTTAAAAATATTTACATTTATGTTTTTAAAATGAAATTGTCAAGGAAACTTATCAACCCCCATCCTTTGCTAGTTTCTTTGTTTGTGAGATAAAAAATAACTAGTCACCAATAACAAAAAGCTTATGAATTCTTATAATTGACACAGTGGATGTCCAAATTACCAAATGACTGCATTTGTCTTTTTTATTTTCAGGTCGGCGGGGATGGATGGTTTGAGGGTGCCTCTTATTTATTAATTCATTACAACAACAAACCCCCCCCCCCCCCAAAAGAAACCCACAGACAGCCACCCAGCGGTATTGTTTTATTCCTTCAAATTCTGTGCTCCAGTTGTATTCGTTTTATTCTGGTTATTCTTTAGTTGTCGTAGGAGAAGGAGGCAGCGGTATAAGAAAGGATAAGATATTACATTTTTCTTTTACCAAGCATAGCTTTCTATTTTTTTACTACCATCAAATGAATTTGCTCTATACTAGTTTCATAATATTTAAGATTCTGGTGTATATGTTTAATTTTTAATTTTTTTTGACAAACCTTGAAATTAAACAGAAAAAGGCTGCCACACATATTATGTTACATTTCTGGCATTTTTGACAACATATTTCGATGAACATTTTTTTCTGAAAAGAGATATTTCAATGAAATTTTGTGGGCACTGGCATATAATAATAACACACTGCCTGACACTGACATAAGCAGCAATAAGATATAAAAATACAATGAGCACAGCTATGGAAAGGTAACAGGAAAAGGAGTCATTTTTTTAACTGACCATATCCAATGTAAACAATCTTTGTCACCAAGAAGCTTGGAATTGAGGGGGAATTTTCAAACGCAAAAATGATCATATATTTGAGAAGACACTGAAAATAGAGTTATCTCCTATACCCCAGGCCTACACCCTTAAACGTATTTCGTGTTTATGTACATTCTTTGAGACTGTCTGTGATAAAGGGACCACTTTGATCTTCTTTTAAAAGTTTTCTGAGAAATCATAATTTAGCTAATAATATTGAAAGCAATACAAAGACATTGTTTACGCATGTGCAATGAAAATGAAACTAGGTTGTTAAGGAGGAATTTTATCGAAAGTGTAATTTTTGTCGTACGATAACCTTTGTGATAATGGCTTCGTATTATAATCATAAGTGAACAAAATACGATTATACATCCGAAGTTTTGTGAAAAGGGCTATTTATAGAAAATGACATATTTTTTACCTGACAAAAACTTTAAATATACTATCTTATCATCTGATCGTTCTATTTAAGACTTATGATAATACAAGTTTTACTATCCTCCATTTTGCATAGAAAAATTTGATATAGACATAAACAAAAAGTAAGTTTTAATATTTCATCAAGTGTTAGAGTATCTTGATACTCCTACATAATATGTTTATTGTTGAATATATAATTTATTTGTACGAGCGTCAGAAACATGTAGAATTTCACATCTCTGGATTATCTAAACGTCATTC
>MJUT01054502.1:279670-300690 GCA_002080005.1 Gigantidas platifrons
AGATTTTTAAAATATTTAAATTTATGTTTTTAATGGATGGCACCCAGAAAAAAAGGAAATTGTCGAGTAAAGTTATCACCCACCCATCCTTTGCTAGTTTCTTTGTTTGTGAGATAAAAAATTACTAGTTACCAATAACAAAAAGCTGATGAATTCTTATAATTGACACAGTGGATGTCCAAATTACCAAATGACTGCATTTGTCTTTTTTATTTTCAGGTCGGCTCGGATGGTTGGTTTGAGGGTGACTCTTATTTATTAATTCATTACAACAACAACAACCCCACCAACCCCACAGACAACCACCCAGCGGTATTGTTTTATTCCTTCAAATTATGTGCTCCAGCTGTATTCTTTTTATTCTGGTCATTCCTTAGTTGTCTTAGGAGAAAGGGGCTGCGGTATAAGACAGGATCAAATATTACATTTGTTTTTACCAAACATAGCTTTTTATTTTTTTACTACCATAAAATGAATTTGCTCTATACTAGTTTCATAATATTTAAGATTCTGGTGTATATGTTTAATTTTTTTTGACAAACCTTGAAATTAAATAGAAAAAGGTTGCCACACAAATTGTGTTACATTTCTGGCATTTTTGACAACACATTTCGATGAACATTTTTTCTGAAAAGAGATATTTCAATGAAATTTTGTGGGAACTGGCATATAATAATAGCACACTGCCTGACACTGGCATAAGCAGCAATAAGATATGAAAATACAAGGAGCACAGCTATGGAAAGGTAAAAGGAAAGGGAGTCATTTGTTAACAGGCCATATCCAATGTAAACAATCTTTGTCACCAAGAAGCTTGGAATTGAGGGGGAATTTTCAAACTCACAAATGATCATATATTTGAGAAGACACTGAAAATAGAGTTATCTCCCATACCCCAGGCCTACACCCTTAAACGTATTTCGTGTTTGTGTACATTCTTTGAGACTGTCTATGACCACTTTGATCTTCTTTTAAAAGTTTTCTGAGGAATCATAATTTAGCTAATAATGTTGAAAGCAATACAAAGACATTGTTTACGCATGTGCAATGAAAATGAAACTAGGTTGCTAACGATGAATTTTATCGAAGGTGTAATTTTTGTCTTACGATAACCTTTGTGATAATGGCTTCGTATTATAATCATAAGTGAACAAAATACGATTATACATCAGAATTTTTGAGAAAAGGGCTTTTTATAGAAAATGACATATTTTTTACCTGACAAAAATTTTAAATATACTATCTTATCACCTGATCGTTCTATTTAAGACTTATGATAATACAAGTTTTACGATCCTCCATTTTGTATTGCAAAATTTGATATAGACATAAACAAAAAGTAAGTTTTAATATTTCATCATGTGTTGGAGTATCTTGTTACTCCTACAAAATATGTTTATTTTTGAATATATAATGTATTTGTATGAGCGTCAGAAACATATATAATTTCACATCTCTGGATTATTTAAACGTCATTCTCTAATCGGATTTATAAACTTTTCTTTGTTTGTGTATATTCTCTGAGACTGGATGTGATAATGGAATCATTTTGGTCTTCTTTAAAAGTGTTTCTGAGGAATCATAATTTAACTAAAGCATGTGCAATGAAAATGAAACTATGTTGCTAAGGAGGAATTTTTATCATAAGTGTAATTTTTGTCATCTTATTAAAATTTGTCGCACGATAATCTTTGTGATAATGACTTCGGAATTGTCGTATCATATTCATAAGTGAACAAATTACGATTATACATTCGAATGTTTGTGAAAAGAGCTCCTGGTGACTATAAAACTATTAATAGAAAATGACAAAATTTTTACCTGACAAAAAATATATACTATCTTTCTATTTAAATGTTACGATAATACAAGTTTTACGAGGCTCCATTTAGTATAACAAAATTGGATATAGGCCTACACAAAAGGTAAGTCTTAGCATTTCATACTGTGTTTGAGTATCTTGGTACTCCCAGCAATAGGAATAATAGTGTAAAGGGTATTAGTTGATAACAACAAGATTATTGTGATGTGTAGATTGACGGCTTCTCATTTCCCTTTTGGTATTTTCAAACTTTTTTTGCTAAAAGATTTACTATTTGCGGTTCTGCAATATTCTGTCGAGTATCTTTAAGTTTACATGTTTCATTCAAACTTTCTACATACATGTACAATATTCTATCATATATGTTTCAATAAACTTGCAGAAAGCGAACAAATACTAATATATGACCCAAATGGAACAATGTTGGTAGCAAGATTGGTCACAGTTCAGCAAACAATTGAACAACCACTGTCTGAATTCCCGGAGATCCAAGTGTAGTACAAATACAAATGAGGGATATCAGTTCACACCTTCACTGTCTCAAGATCTAGAATTCAGTAGACGAAGTGTGTCGTCGTCATAAAACCCCCAGATTCTTGAGGCCTTTGTTTATATGGTTCGCTATTTTTTTCACCATTACTGTGTGTGGGGGAATTGGGTGTGTGCTATGAGCTAATTATAAAATTATAATATACCATTTGATATCAATTTGCATACCAATTCTCTGCAACTAGTAATTATCTTTTTTTCCAAGTAAATATCAAGATCTTTGATTATCAGCCAGTTGGTAAATTGTGGGTCACATCGAGATTGTATTTTTTACATAATAGACAATGTTGGGGGCTTTTACTCAATACATATTGATATAAATGGAAAAGCTAGACTATATATTTTTACCAGATTTTGCTCGATATATTCTGCTAATTTCGCTGCCTTCGTCTATTACATTTTATGCTGTAATTTCTTCATTTTCCTCCAATGAATTTCGTGGCATTTACAGAGTTTGTTGGCTGAGTTGATTTTGTAACGGTGGTTTCCATTGTTACCTTTTGTCCCCGTTACTATTGAAACTAGTTGATAAATTGCGTGGCTGTTCTCCTTAGGCTCTTTGGTTATTTTGCTCCAAAAACTTTTAAATTATTTAGTTTTGCAATCTTTTTACTTTGAACGTGACATATGAAGTTTATTCCCGGAACGCGTCGTCCGTACTAATCAACATATCTACGTTTATATTGATGGAATCTTTCAGACAAAATGTCAAAATGTATATATATTGTAGGAAATGGATAAAAATACTAATTGTGATCCTTGTGAAGAACAAGGGAACAGAACAGAGGGGAAAAGATGGTGTCCAAACTGTGAGGAAAAGTTGTGTAATGGCTGTGCATCACATCACAGATCATCAAAGGCTACAAAATCCCATAAATTATTGGACATCAACCTATTAACAGAATTTCCTTTCAGCTTTTCAACCAATCAGTTATGTGGTCAACATTGCAATATCCAAATCGAATATGTATGTACCCAACATGATGTCATTTTGTGCCGTGCATGTTTAGCCGATGGCCACAGATCGTGCAGAGATATCGTTGTTTTAGATATAGCTTGTGCAGGTTCGAAGACAACCGTGTTAAAGGAGACCGATAGAGAAACGAAACATATTATTGAAACTTTGGTTGGTTTTGAAAATGGAATAGAAACTAATAGATCATCGTTAGACAAAGAATGCAGGCAGATCGAAAAAGAAATATCATTAGAAAAATCGAAAGCCATTGGTCGTTTAAATGAACTTGAAAAGAGTCTTAAAACCAAGCTTCATAGATTAAGGGGTACGAATGAAGATATAATGACGGAAGAGTTGGGGAAAATTAAGGATATAAATAGCCAAGCAAAGAGACGTCTTAAACAAATCCAGTTGGTTGAGAAACATGGCACAGATAAACAAGCGTTTCTGTTGGCGTACGAATTGCGCAAGATTTTACCGGAAACAGAAAAATCTATCACAGAGCTATCGATGACAAACAAAACTATTCAATTACATTTCAAAGGTAATAAAGGTATAGAGCTATCAATTTCAACATTAGGGGAAATAACTGAAACGCGAAAGGAAAATGGAAAGCTTTACTACTGTCAATTAAAACAACAACAGGCTCAGTTACCCATTGTCAAGGAGACGAAACCAATAGAATACTTTCAGGTCAGTCATAGATATATGACAAATTGTACCAACGTACTTGGTATGATAGCTACAGATGATGGTAAGCTGCTATTTTGTGACTATTCAGGAAAACAAGGAGGAGTTGTTGTCTATGATGAGAACGGCAAACACATCAAGACGGTGAAACCTAAAGATCCCTTTGATATTGCCTTCATACCACTAACCGATCAGTACGTTGTTACAATACCATACGCACATTCCATACAATTTATTAACAAAGATTTGACTCGAGATAAACGCGTTAAACTCAAATGCACTGACATTATACACGGTGTAGCTACATCACACCAATATATATATATCGGTGAATACAGGAAAATATTAGTGCTAAACTTCAGTGGAATAGGCCTTCAGGAAATATCAATAGATCTAATGAGTTATATTTGGTATATAAGTGTTGGACATGATAGCAAAATATACGTGACTGATAGTTATGGTACATTATGTTCCATTGAAGACGAAACTGGGAATGTTAGACAAATTACCAGTCGTGAAACAGGAAATAGTATGGGTAAACTTGTGATGGACACAAGAGGAAACGTTTATTCTCCGGATACTGAATCCAATTGTGTCTACAAATTATCGAGTGATCTTAAACTCAACAAAACAATTACAGATTCTAACTTCAACGAAATTCATGCAATCTGCTTTAACAAAAACTGCTCTAAATTATTCGTAGCAAACAACAAAGGGGAGTCAATCATACTATTCAACTTTACATAGTGAAGGAAGTTAAATGTAGTGAACATATGATATTGTCTACATACTTTTAAATATAAACAATAAACTTAATATGTTTCTGATATTAATGTTTATTAATCGTACATAAGAAGAGTATGGGGATACCAAAGGGGTAATCATAATCCGCTAAGCGAAGAAGAACATACAACACAATGGCCAAAAGAAAAAGGACAAACAACGGTCTACAAAACATACACATAAAACTAAAGATCGAGTAACACGAACCCCACTAAAACTGGGGTGAACTCAGGTGCTCCAGAAGGGTAAGCAGTTCCTGCTCCACTAGTGGTACCCGCCCCGTGTTAATCCAGTTACAATCCCGATGATAAGTCATGAATGATTCACACAGCTAATGAAAAATATTTACTGTTAGAGATTTGAGTGTAGAAAAGAAAGTGGGAAAATATTACGTAGTTATTCAAAGTACGATGCATTCCGGAAATTTTAGAGCTTATATAAGAATATCAGTAACCAGTTTAAATATTCACACCAAGTAAATTTATCATCTTAGTTGACGTCACACAAAATTTAAATTTAAAGATATATAGGGTCTAACACCGGGAGAGGTGCAAGATAGTAAAATCTGTGACACCCAAGGGTAAGATTTAAATCGTATCGGACGAGGCTTGTCCGAGTCTGATACGATTTAAATCTTATCCTCGGGTGTCACAGATTTTACTATCTTGCACCTTTTACGGTGTTTGACTCTTTTTCTCACCCCTTTCTACCGTGTCAATGTTTTTTACTTTTTGTGTAGTTTTGGCGCATTAATTTGCGAACCGTATCACAGGACCAAAATGCCACGTAATAAAATAAAACAAGATTTTCATTTTACAGGATTAAAGAGGTTCAATATAATAAAGTTAACAAACTTGTGATAGATTCTACAATAACAAAATCGTACACCTTTTACGATGCTTGCCCCTTTTTCTCATCTCTTTCTATCGTGTCAATATTTGTTTACGTTGAGAAAATATATAGAGTGCTCTCCCTTGTTCGGTAACTAACGTATCTAACGTAAATAAAAAAATTACCTCCTTTTTCACCAACTTCAAACAACGTTTTTACAGGAATTTATCGCGGTTGTAGTAGAATTTATATAATATATTTATAAAATACATTGTATTTTATTGTGAAATACATTTAAAATACTGTCAAGACACTATAAATCGACAATTGAATTCAACAATGGAAAACAATTTTGCGGGAAAAACGGCGTGTAGCGTGTCTTACCCTGTAGCCGGGGTAAGATAGAAAAATCTTTTTCACCTAAATTAATGGACTACTTTATCCAAGGGGTGAGAAAATCCTCTTCGCATAGAAATGGTTTATGTTGTCCAATTATGTGTCTTTACGTTCTTGGGTCAGTGTCGTGATATCCGTTAGGAATTCCGCATAAAAACGATGTTCGGTTCGTCTTTATCTGTAGTTGTTTGTAGGATGCGTTGTTGTCTATGGCGAAAACGACAAACACATCAAGACGGTGAAACTTAAATATCCCTTTGATATTTCCTTCATGTCACGAACCGATCAGTACGTTGTTACATTACCATACGTACATTCCATACAATTTATTAACAAATATTTGACAAATATTTAGCAGATAAACGCGTTAAACTCATATGCACTAGAGATATATACGGTGTAGCTACATCACACCAATATATATATATCGGTGAATACGAGAAAATATTAGTGCTAAACGCCAATGGAACAGGGATGCGGGAAATATCAATAGATATATTTAGTTCTATTTTTATATAAGCGTTGGACATGATAGCAAACTATATGTGACTGATACTTATGGTACATTATGTTCCATTGAAGACGAAACTGGGAATGTTAGACAAATTACCAGTCTTGAAACAGGGAATAGTATGGGTAAGCTTGTGATGGACACAAGCGGGAACGTTTATTCCCCGGATAGAAAATCAAACTGGGTATACAAATTATCCAGTGATCTTAAACTCAACAAAACAATTACAGACTCTAACTTCAACGATTTTTTTGCAATCTGCTTCAACAAAAACTGCTCTAAATTATTCGTAGCAAACAACCGAGGGGAGTCGATCATAGTATTTAACTGTACATAGTGAAGGGAGTTAAATGTACTGAACATATGATATTGTCTACATACTTTTAAACAATATAAACAATAAACTGAACATGTTTCTGTTATATTTATGTTTATAAGTCGTACATAAGAAGAGTTTGAAGATACCAAAGAGGTAATCAGAACCCGTTAATGAAAGAAGAACATACACCATAATGACCAAAGGAAAAAGTACAAACAACGATCTACAAAACATACACATCAAGCTAAATATCGAGTAACACGAACCCCACTTAAAACCGATAGTGAACTCATGTGCTCCGGAAGGGTAGGCAGTTCCTGCGCCACTAGTGGATCCCCTCGTGTTAATTTAGTTACAAACTCGATGATAAGTCATGAATGCTTGCATTTCAAATCATTCGCTTCACACAGCTAACGAAAACTATTTACTGTTAGAGATTAGAGTGTAGAAAAGAAAGTGGGAAAATATTACGTAATTCTTCAAAATGTGATGCATTTCGGAAATTTTAGAGCTTTATTGAAAACAAATTGCCGAGATATTTTTTTCGCAGACATTTTCGATGCAACGCTTGTATTTTTTTTTCTCCAAATGTGTCGCATTTAGTAGTGTGGAAGTAAGGATATGTCCAGGGGGTGCAGGGTAGTCTGTAAATGAAGGAGGGGGTGCATAGGAATAATAAGTTATATAAGAATATCAGCAACCAGTTTGAATATTCACACCAAGTAAAAGCAATCATCTTACTTGACGTCACACAAAATTAATACTTTAAGAAAACCCTCCTCCTAAGCAAATGATGCCATTATGTATCTCTACGTTTTTGTGTCAGTGTTGTGATGTCCGTTAGGAATGCCGCATAAAAACGATGCTCGGTTCGTCTTTACCTGCATTTGTTTGTAGGAGGGCTTATGTCTTATTGTATATTTGCGTATGTTTCTTAACTGGTATGACAATCTATATTTGTGGTTGTAAATTTCACATCAGCAGTGTAGGGTGATACAGGGGCACAACATTGAGTAATCTCAGTATAATGGAGGTCAGTGTAAGATGATACAGAAGTGGTATCCTAAGCAATCTGTAAATTGTATAAGTGTTTCTTTAATGGAAACACATGACATACAATATGATGAATAAATTTCAAACAGCATTCCTTCCCCATTAGAGCACATTCTTTCTTCCTTTGGGAGTCATGACCTCTATATGGTATTTTATTTGGAATGTTTCCATGTATGTCTCCCCTATTTTGGCATTTCTCGAGATTTAGATGATTTTAGTTTTTTTTCTACAGCTTATTCCTGTTATATCGTATTGTGGATGTTTATTACAATAAGTAGATGAGAAATTTTCCTTGAGATGAAATATATTTCACAGGTTATAAGGCAGTAAAAAATTATGTTATCATGGAATATACAATTTTGAAGAGACACTGCCAATGTATAGATACTCCAATTCAATGTGGTGTTTTTTCTATAGCAAGAAAGACAACTCTTATCTACCAATAAAGCACATCTTGATTGAGTATAGTGGTGTCCAACACATAATGTGTTGTGTTTTTTTCCGTTTTGCGTACCTTATGCTGGCAGTTTCTCTGGATTGTCCATTTTTGATTGCCCCTTGTGTATTTTTTAACGTTTATTTAATGAAAGAAAAACTGCCATTGTATTATATCTCTTATTGTGTCGTGACAGATAGCTGTACATTTACTCGGCAGGTAATAAGCATTGTATTATTATAGAATATATAATTTAAAGAGTCACAAACAATCTATACACGTAGTCATATTTAAATTTAGATAGAAAGATTGCATATAAATTATTTGTAGTTAATGTGCAATGTCAAGAAAGATAACTCCAACATATGAGAGATTATCTGAAGGCTATGAATGATCATAATCACCATTTAAAATTTAACCAAATTTAACGACTTATAACACATTATATATAAGAGATATCGTTTCATAAAAAAATGAAATTTCATAGTATTTTTTCTCTATGTTTTTTTTTGTATTAAACATTTTATATTTCATCAATGAAAACAATGGCTTACTATAAATCTATAAGAAAGAGCCCAAATCTAACTAAAAGTTCCAACAATAAAATGGATGCATATCCTGAGCATTTATAACATTTCCTGCGCATTTACGAAATCCCGGAGCATTTAAAACATACCATGAGCATTTAAAACATGGTTTTGGTTATGGCATTCAACGCCACTTTCAACAATATTTCAGTTTTATCGTAGCGGTCAGCTTTATTGGTGGAGAAAACACCACAGAACTACCGCAATTCACTGACAAATGTTGCATCGAGTGCACCTCGCCATGAGTGGGATTCGTACTCACGACTATGCCACGTAGTGTGCTGCTATGTCATCTTTAGACTACGTTATGTTATTGAAGTCATAGAGCTAAATAAATTTGTATCCTACTATGTGAAGCTCGTAAAACAGATTTAACATTAACTAGAACGTACATCAAATACTGTTGATTTGTTAATTATTGGGCAACTACATATTGAGTCTGAAACTCATAGACATGTGTCGCCACCATGACTTCGTCAACCGTTACGAAAATATTGGTTTATCAAATTATCTCAAATAAATTATGTTTGTCGTAATCACAATCCAGGTCATGTCCTCATTCATGTCTTATCACAGGATTTGTAACAAGAGTAACACGACGGATGTCACTAGTGGAGCAGGAACTGCGTGATCTTCTGGATCGCATAGGCTCACACAATATTGTTAGGCTATTGTGTTTTCTGTCCTTCTCGATAAACATTTTCTTCAAGCTTTTTTGAGACACATTTGGGAATATTTTAAGAAAGTAATATTGTTGCTCGACAACAATCGAAAATGCAAAAACATCAGAAAGTTGGTTTATCAAGATTATAAAAATTGTATAAATGTATATCCTTCCGTCTGCACATGATCTATTTGAAAATCTCCCAATCAAAATCTCATAGCCGAAACTTCTTAAAGAAAATGCTAATGACCACCGGTTAAAAAAACTTAAGCATGACGCAAAGGACAAATTGAAAACGTTTGATGATAACAATGAGGTAATATAGGTCGTCAGAAGGACGGACAACACAGTGACCAAAGAAAAGGAACAATGATACATAAAACATCTGCAATAATTAATACATCCATGAAAAACAACATTGGGTGTGATAGATACATTAACAATATGAAATGTCTAATTTAGTGATAATCAACAAATCAGTCTGTTATGTAAGCTGTGAGATTCTGAAATTCAAGATAGCATACATTTTATATTAAATGTCCGAAATAAGATGATCAGATGTCGATCTTTATGAAAAAAATAATTATACACAAGAAGCTTAAGGCAACATTATTGTTATGATCTGTATGACTAAATAATTTCAATTGATGAACAACTACTTCATAAAATGTTGGACCGTACAATTTCCATTTTGTAAGTTAAGACTAGACATAATTATGGCTTTGAATGTAACTGGGCCGAGGTATATGATAGCCCATCAGATTAGTGAAACAATCGTTCACATTGTGGTGCAAGCACCAAAATTGACATGAAGTCTTCTAAGGGACTACTTATTCCGAAAACCCCATTAGCCACATAAAATTCAAAATGGCGGCCATATTTTTCAAGATGGCCGCCATTCAAGGAAATTATAACTGTTTTTATTATATAACTTGTCGTGCATGACAGAACTAAACAGATTTTGGTCAGAAATTATACATATTCGTTGCATATATATTTACAAAGCATAAAGCAACTTTATTTGGTATACATAGTAATATATTATGAGTTTTATTTATTTTTTTAAGATTTTTTTTTGGATTTTTTTATGCATTTAAAAAAAAGCTCGTTGTTTTATCATTAACATTTACCTATTGAAATGCAATTCCTTCTCATTGCCTTTTTAGAATTAAAGTGAGACATCATTGTTTTCGATTTCGTTCATTTACCGCTTTTTAGTGAATCAGGTCGAATTCTGAATAATTTTAGCCGTCACAATTGCAGCAACACAAAACTGTGCAAGGAAGACTAAAGCGGTAACACTTCCACCTGCCACGGCATTCCGTCTTGCAGTCACACTTCATAAGTTCTTGGCAACTCTGGGCAATTGGAGGAAGTGCTGTCCAAAAGATTTGGCACATGTCACCTTGCTTCTTCCAACCTCAGTCCGCAGGGCTGTTAGTTTCCATTTGACATATTGTTGCTTGGCCCCATATGCAACCTGCTTGGTATGTAGCACGTTTAATATGCTGAATGAGGGCTGCTTGTGTTAGGGGGATTGAGTCATATGACCTTTGTTTTCGGGATAACAGTTCCAGTCTTGCTACATCAATACTATCAGTGGTACAAGACCTGTCATATATAGTACCTACAAACTTCTCAAGAATACTTTGATCGCCTTCGCCAATTACTGGTGCGAATTGACAGAGTTTTCAAAAAAAAGCAGACGCCCAGGGCATACATGCCATGTTTGTCATGCATTATTTTCCCCTTTATCACGGAATGTAGATACAACATTACAGCCAGTAAAAGCATGATAAAATATAAGGCCCTTTGACTTTTCAGGGCCAATTAAAGGACTTCTATCATGTATGGGAATCCACTTCAGGTTTTGTCATTGACCAAAGGCGACCCACAGTTTTTCTACTCCGAGGTCCTGTAGAATTGACAGAACACTGACTGCAATGACAAGAACATCCGTGTCGCTGGCTTTAATAATAAGAGTTTTGTTACAGTTTGCTGCAGTGTTTTGAATGGAGGAAGATTCGTGTGTCTGCTTCCTCGTGATTGCAGTGAGTAAGTCCTTCAAGACTTATTGGTGATTGCATACAACACTCTTTTCTTGAGTGACTATAACTGTATTATTAGGGCACATCTTTACAATTTTATCTGCCAGAAAGTTGAATAAGTCTTGTTGCTGTTGTCTCTCATGAAGCTACGTCAATTTCGTGGAATTTTCCCTTTGTCAGTCACTCTTCGTGTAGCGCCTATGCCTCGCTTTGATCGTGTCTCAGTCTTTAAACTAGAAGACCAGTATACGTCAAACACAATATTTGTTCTAGTGTAAGTACAACTGTATGTTTGAACTTTTGGAACTACCTCTAGTACTGCATATTCTTCAAACGTCTTCGATATCCTTGGAGGCAATGCATTTATTAAAGTCGATCCGTTCAAAATAATGACGTTAGCTTCTGGCTCAGAATCAGGAGGAGTAAAGTGTGTCTCCTGAATTGTTGCAAGCTGTGATTTCTGACAGCTGTGGAGATTACCATTGTCACTCAGTGCAGCGGGAAAAGACTGATTCTCATGCTGAAAAAATCCATCAGATCACATTCTCTAGACTGGCAGGATATGAAAATCGTAGAGAACAGACGACAGTCTTCCTTTAAGGTTTTTTCCTTTGAATCACCCGCGTTTGGATCTGGCTTTTGCTGAAAGAAATCTGCCTTGCTCTTCTTGATTGGTTGATAAAATGAACACTCCTCTGTATCTAATCCTTTCATGAACTCATTGAATTGAGTTTTACCATTATCATAATGAGAATCGATCATCTTAGCAACACTATGATGTGCGATGCTTTTTGTATCTAGTGGAAAACGATCTCCATTCTCACTCATCAACGAATTGCCCATATCTTTCATTACAGTGTACAGCTTCTGTATTTTATCGAAGAAAGCCTTTTGTGTATGGTCTGTCTGTTCGTGATGTTTAGTAGTTTCATTTGCATTCTTGGCCTCAGATGCTGATTCATATTGAGCTACCAAATGACTGACTTCAGAAACAGCTATCATCCATCGTTGTAGTGCAGATGGGTCTTCTGTCACACCAATTGCTCCACCATCACCTTTGATAACAGCATTTGCTTGCTCATGAGCTTGGTCAATGTCCAAAGGTGAAAATTCTAGATTAGATTTGTGAACAAAAAAATTTCCGCTACGGAATTCTGCAACCAGCTGAGGATGTGCTTCCTCAAATAACATCATGTCTCTGAGATGAATGGGGATCCATCGTGGATAGTTCACATTGTTGTTGGCAAAAAAGAATGGTATCAACTCGCACAAAGATTGACGGTATTAAGTAAAGTCTGCTCCTCAAAATGATAGGACAAGGGACAAGATTGTTAATTCCATTGTCAACACTAGATTCCAGAATTGAAATTGTGGACTTTCACTTTTGCGTCTTTCACACCAGTCTTTGATATTTAGCACAGTCTCTGTTTGGTCATTGGCTTCTGAACAGTAAAGCATGTATGCTTCCTTAAGGAGTTTGTAGAGGATGCTGACTGTAACCTTGTGCATTTGCCGTGTCCTAGTGACACGTGACGCAGAAAGAATTATGCTGTCCCCGAGGAAGCTGTTTCTGCCTCAACAATGGTATCTGTCCATCCACCTTTTTGAAGGAGTGTTGCAATGGACTTCAATGCCGCCATTTCAATATGGAGACCTCCAAACATAATTAAAAACTTACACCATACTTTTCGGGCCAATGCCACTGTATCTGCTTTGCTAATGTGTAGCTTGGCTGGTCAGCAACAATAACAGGAGTCTGTGTTGGATTAAGGTATGTAACCGTGTCTTTGATCTTATCCATGACATGTCGTATTATGGCAACAGAATGTGCTTGGTCACACCATCCGGATAACTAATGCCCCGTTATCCTTGGCTTGGTTATCTATATAACTGGACCTGCATTTAAGAAGACTACATGTAAGTGTATATGGGGCTTGTTAGATAGCATTTGGGATACTAAATTATACTAAAATGAATATTGTGACCTGGTTGTGCTCTGACACTCACTCTATTTCTCTGGTAAATGATTGTGGGGGCTTCAATAAGTTTAAATTATATATCTTTGGTTTCTTTGTAAAAGGAAATATTTTATTTAACCCCTAAAGCATTTAAATGGAACTACTAAGTCAACTTTTATACAATTTTATTTCAAACAAGTATCCTAAGGGGAGTACCTATGACAACGTGTATGCTTGTACCACAAACCGAACGATTCCCCCAAATATTGACTTAATCTGACGGGCTAGTTTGTCCCTAACCCTCTTCTCGTAAAGTTTTATTACCAACCATTGATTATTCGACAAAAAGCAGGTCAATATTATTAGTATTTTTTCTAGTAAGGTGATGTACCCATGACTTTAGTTTTAATAAATATGGCATGCTACATAAATCAGATTCATTGTTTGTTACTATATATATATATATTAAACTATTTTGAGCAGTTTTTGGTAGAATTAAGAAAAATGTACGATTAGCATGATGGCTAATCCTACAAATCGTTTGGATACTGAGAGACTGATTTTTTGCTAATCTGTAGAATCTAGTAGAAACTATCAAGTGCTAATTTTATCAAATATCGATAATATTTCTAATGCATGTCAATTATAATTAAAAACAAATGTATCTATAATAATTGCCATTACCTGGAGTCATCGTCCACTCGTGGTCAATTTTGATGGAATTCTTTTAGGTAGTGCAACTGGAGTTTGAAAAAAATCTATTCAGGTATTTCCTCTGTACGGAAACCCTACCTATTCATAGGTTTGCAATGCGTAAATCATACCCAATCATATTTTTTTTCAATTATTGGTGACCGATTCATATATTAGATAAAATTCCAAAATAAACATACAAACATATTTACAGTATCGGATTTGATTACACAATGATGTAAATGTCAATTGGTTTATTGTTCATCATTTTGTAAAACTTTTGAAATATCAAAAAGGTCATATGTATCATAACTTCTTGTCTTCGACTATTCAACAGTATATTAATAATTTCTACAATATTTGTTTGACCCTCCAAATACACAAGTTAAAAATAACAGCATTGAGGCTCAAAGAAAGATAACTCTGATTTGAACATGCCAAAATTTTTTTAGATAAACATATAACAAATCTGAACCAAACAATATACTAGTTTTGTTTTTCATTAAATGATAATGAAATACGCATTCGGAAAATAATCCAAGGTGCACATGTACTTATAAGTTTGTCAAGTACTTATCATATACACATCTATATGTAAAACTTGACATCCTCAAAATAACATAGTATAAATAAGCAAAGCAAATTAAGTAAGCATAAGCATATTAAAAGCAATAAGCAAAAACACAATGAGTAGAACCATAAAAAACACAATATCGTACCTCGCATGTGGCGTAAAGGTCTTTGTCTATATATAGGTGAATACAATCTAAACAACTCAGTGAAAACCTTTGTAACAAAATTACAAATTATAAGTCATGTGTTTCATGACAAGATAATGGTTTTCTACCATCAATACAATATTTAAAGTAATTGTTCCTATTTTTTTTGTATTTAAAGTATCTGAACTTTAACCTTTCAATTTATTAAAATGATACTTTTATGTCTTAATTATTCAGTAAAACTACTATGTTCTGTAGACTTGCAATACATAATTTACAATTCTGTTATATTCATTTGATTTATATGTTTATTTATCAAAGCATTTTATGCATTTTATATCTTTGATACAAAACTCTTGCTCTCTATAAATATTAAATACATCTTGACTGTTTAAATGATTAATACAAAAATGCAAAGAAACCTTTATTATATTAGTAGGCTGTCCAGATATGAATAACAATAAAATTATATGTAACTTTATATAACATAAATTTCCTTATGTCAGACAGAGATCTCAAGCAAGTAAAGAATAATATCCATAGCAAAAGAATTATAGAAAGTTTCCCGCCTAAAGTCCACATGACCAAACTGACCAATAAGAATGTGATTGTAAAGAACAAAACATTGGGGAGCATTCATTTGATATCACCAAAAATGTATAATAAAGGTGTATATATATAACTTAGTGCACATAGCGTGTTTCTGGAATAACCTTCATCAGATCATGCTCAAGGTCAAAATATTTGAAAGCCAAATAATTGTAATATGTTTGGGAGCAAGAAAACCCAAGGGTCTAATCAGAAAAGTCAAAAATAGGCTGATGCAACATAAGCCTGAGAGAGGACCACCATAATTGTCATAATAATTTCAGGATTTAGGTTGATTGATTGATTGATGTTTAACAGGATTTAGGTTGATTGATTGATTGATGTTTAACAGGAATTAGGAACTGTCAATTTCAGTAACAAATACATCTAATAAATCATGTCAGTGACTATATAATATTTTCATTTATTTGCACGAGTGTCAGAAACATGTAGAATTTCGCATCTCTGGATTATTTAAACATATTTCGTGTTTGTGTATATTCTCTGAGACTGTGATAAAGGGACCACTTTGGTCTTCTTTTAAAAGTTTTCTGAGAAATCATAATTTAGTTAATAATATTGAAAGCAATTCAAAGACATTGTTTACGCATGTGCAATGAAAATGAAATTATGTTGCTATGGAGGAATCTTTATCGTAAGTGTAATTTTTGTCGCTTGATTACAATTTGTTGTACGATAACCTTTGTGGTGATGACTTCGTAATTGTCGTATTATAATCATAAGTGAATAAATTACGACCCTACATATACTACTGGTTCCTATAAAACTATTTATAGAAAATGACATAATTTTTACCTGACAAAAACTTTAAATATACTGTCTATTTAAGACTTACGATAATACAAGTTTTACGACCCTCCATTTTGTATATCAAAACTGGATATAGGCTTAAGCAAAAAGTAAGTTTTAATATTTCATCATGTGTTGAAGAATCTTGGTACTCCCAGCAATAAAAATACTAATGTAAAGGGTGCTAGGTGATAACAACAAGATTATTGTCATGTGTATAGCAACGATTGAACTTTGTTTTAGTTGTGATCATATTGCTCACATTTTATTTTTCTGTGCAGTATTTTGTCGACCCTTTTTGTCCTTTTATCTACTTTTGGGAGGGGGATGTATTGTCTGTCCATATATTGACGGCTTCTCATTACCCCTTTGGTATCTTCAAACATTTTAATTTGCTAATGGATCTACTATATGCAATGTTCTGGCGATCATCCATAAGAAGAGTTTGAAGATACCAAAGGGACAATCAGAATCAGTAAATAAAAGAACAGACAACACAATGGCCGAAGGGAAAAGGACAAAAGGACAAACAATGATCAACAAAGCATACACATAAAACTAAAGATCGATTAACACAAATCTCACTAAAACTGGGATGAACTCAGGTGCCCCGGAAGGATAAGCAGTTCCTGCTCCACTAGTGGCACCCTTCGTGTTAGCCATGCTATAAAACCGTGAAGTGTTTACGATAAGTGGAACATATCCTTGGTCATTAAGCTTACATGTTTCGTTCAACCTTTCAGTGCCCAATATTCAACTATGGACGTTTCTATAAACGTGTTGAAAACTAACAAATACTTACATATGCCTGAAATGTTTCTGCAAAGTAGCAACAATGTTTGCTGGAAGATTGTCACCAATGCTGCAAACATTTGAGCAACAACTATCTGAATTCCCCGAAAAAAATGTGTTGCATCAAAACACAAATGATCGATATCAGTGCACTCCTTAACTGGCTCAAGCTCTATAATTCAGTAGACGATATACAATTATCACCCAAGTATGAGTTGGACATGACAGTTTGTCAACCCTAGAAAGACAATGTCACCCGAGGGTGACATTGTCTTTCGAGGATTGACCATCATGTCCAACTCATATTTGGGTGATAAATGTTTTATTACACCGAATATCTACTTTGCACAAGTAACAATGACATTGCAATTCGAACACTGAAATGAAGTTGTTATGTCCCATCTTGTATTCCGTACATGTATTTTATGTTTGGTTTTCTCAAGTACTATTTTTGTTATTTTTNTCAAATGTAGGCTAGGTGAGACTAAACCGGGTGGGGGGTGAACTACATGGACTAAATGAACATTTACAGTTTCAGCTGGTGTCAAGGAGTGATGTTAAAATAGACATTCTAATCCAAATTTTACCACACCGAAATTTGATGGACATCATTATACCATAAACTTGGTGCTCAACATTATACCATAAATTTGACAGACACCATTATACCATATAATTTGGTATACAACATTACACCATAAATTTGAGGACTTCATTATACCTTATATTTAAATACAGGATATGCTTTAGAGGTTGGACCATTAAAAATGGCAGGTTCCTGTTGAATTACTGAGATAATGTCAATTTTAAGCTTTAATACTAATAACATCAACAATAAACAAAAGACCGTAATGGACCACTCTAAACCGCTTAGTTAATGCATTGCTGACTGTCAACTATGATCAATTTGAAAATTTAATTGAAATTGTAAGTTAGTCTTAATTCACAATACACTGTTCTGATTCTCAGCGAGAAGAAGAAAACATGTTTGAAATTCAACAGTACAAATAAAAGCAACTGGCTCATTAACGGTGCAACTGAAATAACTGTAACATTAATCGAACACAATTTCTCGCGTGCGGTTGACATAACGGTCGCCAGCATGGGATATAGCGTCGCGAGCGTGGGACAGTCCTTGACCAGTTTAAGCCAGTTTTAGCAGTAGACATGACATCCTGGAAAATACCACGTGATATAGGTTTAGCAAATCAGATTCTAGATATTTATATGAGTGTGTAATCAAATTGTAGGTCGTCGTTGGAGGGGATGCTTTTCTCCCATGAACTCCCCAAGAATCCTATGGAACACTTTGTTATTTCTCTTCAATAATTTTAGGCTTGACAAGAGTGGTCCACGTTGATGTGGTTCGTTTTATTCACCATTACTTTTTATTTGTGTTTTTGTTTGGAGGTGGTGGTGGGATGGGCGACTATGTTATAATTTGAATAATATGTCATTTATTATCTATTTTTACAGTTCCTAGATAATGTAATTATTATCAAAGCTAAGGTTCACCTCCCTCAGGCGTAGCTGACCTAAGCCAAATATGGCTAACCTGTTTAGGCGCAATGTTTATAATATGTACCAGGTGACATTAAAACTATTAAAATAAATTGACATACTGTAAATTCAGAAATTATTGCGTGCACTTATTATTGCGATTCCTCAACCGCCCACAAAAATGCGAGGTTTAATTATTGCGACGTGCCAAGATAAAGAAGAAAAAAAATCGATGTAAATTTTTTGTCTAAACGTGCGTTTTCGTTTTCGTATTTATATGTCGTTAATCCCCTTGTAAGCCACTGTCATGTTTACCTTTAATTAAAGTGAATACACATTTTCATTTGTACACAACATATCGAACTATTAGCGACATCACGTGACCTTTGTGACATGACTTCCGGTCAACTATACACTAAAATTTTAACCTTGAGAGCTACGGGAGGTGCTAGAAAATTGACAATTTCTTGTAAAATACACCATTTAAGATTACTTTGCATCTTTCTCGATAATCAGTAATAGTTACCTGATCGATAAATAATAATCTTTTCAGTTTAAATCGATGGGAAATTACGTCCCTGGACTTTCGTTAAATCAATATTTTTTCCTCGATTTTACCGTTATTTGTATGTAAAATGCCTCGACCCCTAGGTACTTTAATTGAAAATTCCACGATTCCTGGTAAATAATTGATAGTTTTGCATCTTCCTGCAAGTAGTTGACATGTGGAAAGCTGGAATTGTTAGGTTTATGTCAGTTTAATTTTACATCCTGTCTCGTCCCTAGACGTTTGAAGTTCATCAATTTTTTGGCAACAACGTATATACTTAACAAAGAATGCACGGTGATTGAACTTTAAATCGCTATTAAAAAAAATCTGCTCAATATTTAAAAATTATGCTGATATCCACATAATCTTGAAATGTTTATCGATAAGAAAATGTTATTTGTATCAGTTTAATTTAACGAGAAAATACTTTCAAATTATTTTTTAAAAAGTGCATAAAAACCTCGATAAATCATGTACAATCCTTATTAATTTACGTTAATTTGTAAATTCAGTCTTTCGAAATGTGTCAAATTTGATCAATAAAATTAATATGAAAAAAATATGTTGATATCCTGTAGAAGCTGAATAATGATTCTTTCCGAAAATCGAGTTCCTAACAGTTTAATTTGTGTTCTTATTACTTCCAATTTTATTTGAAAATGACAACATTTTTAAGATCGAACAAGAAAAATCCAACATGGTGGAGCTCACCGGAAATAGTGTTCATGATTTAGTACACGGATTTGACAGATTGTATCATCTATTTCACTCATTTATTCATGATTCTTTAAAAATATTCCACCTGATTAAAAATATGAAAACATGAAGTCAAGAGTGTGCATTTTCCTCTTTTAATAGCCACTTTGTGGACACGCCGATAATAACGTTTGTTTGTAATTTTTAACACTTGGCTTGATTCTGTCCTTGAAATTTTTCTGGATTACAGAATTTTTTTTCTTGCAATTATGTAAATTGTTTCGAGAAGTCAAGGTCCACACAGGGGAGTACAATACATCCTAATTAATTATACACAAAGTCATAAAAATGGCAGAACCCCCAGTGCGTTTATTTCCTGTATTATTGTACAGGTAAATAATTACACACACTTTTTTTTTAAATAATATAATTCGACCGGTGTGTAGAAATACCGCAAAGGACCTCCTTAGTGCACTATGAACAATAAAAGTGCACTAAGGACATAATAGAGACGTCCTATGTACACAAAGCAGGTTGCAAATGAATTGTCAGTTTAAAAACAATCTCATATGGTCAATTTTTATAATAAAAAGTTTAAAATTAACGGCGATATTTGCATTTTTGTCGGCACGCGCCTACTACAAAGATAACCACGTGGTGATTAATGGAATGTAGGACAGAAAGTCACAGGACAAAAAGTCACAGACAAAAAGTCACAGGACAAAAAGTCACAACCTCAAATATTGTAAAAGATAGGACAAAAAGTCACAATTTTCATTATTTCTTCATTTTCAATTAACAAAAATGTTTGATTAAAAAAAATCAACCTAAATATTAAATATTATGTTGAATTCCAGTAATATGTTTTTAAGTGTTTTTGTATCGAGTACACCTCAACACTAACAAACTTTATCACATAATGTTGTATCGAGTACACCTCACCACTGACAAAATGCCATGAATATTCCAGTATATCACTAAAAGCAATGATGGAATACACATCCAGAGGTCACCACATAGTTTTAACCTAAGCAAAACAGGTTGCATCAAGATCTTATCACTATCAAATG
>MJUT01054502.1:368515-394560 GCA_002080005.1 Gigantidas platifrons
TCCCTTTGATATTGCCTTCCTATCACAAACCGATCAGTACGTTGTTACATTACCAGACGTACAATCCATACAATTTATTAACAAAGATTTGACGCTAGATAAATGCGTTCAAGTCAAATGCACTCACTATATATACGGTGTAGCTACAACACACCAATATATATATATCGGTGAATGGAAGAAAATATTAGTGTTAAACTTCAATGGAATAGGACTTAGGGCAATATCAATACATGGAATTCATAGTATTCTTTATATAAGTGTTGGACATGATAGCAAAATATACGTGACAGATACTGTTGGTACATTATGTTCCATTGAAGAAGAAACTGGGAATGATAGACAAATTACCAGTCCTGAAGCAGGAAATAGAATGGGTAAACTTGTGATGGACATAAGCGGAAACGTTTATTCTCCGGATAGAAAATCAAACTGGGTATGCAAATTATCCAGTGATCTTAAACTCAACAAAACAATTACAGATTCTAACTTTAACGAAATTTATGCAATCTGCTTTAACAAAAACTGCTCTAAATTATTCGTAGCAAACAACCGAGGGAAGTCGATCATAGCATTTCACTGTACATAGTGAAGGGAGTTAAATGTACTGAACATATGATATTGTCTACATAATTTTAAATATAAACAATTAACTTAACATGTTTCTGATATTAATGTTTATTAGTCGTACATAAGAAATGTTTGAAGATACCAAAGGGATAATGTTTCGGTTTTCCAGTGTCCCGGTTGTTGACTGATTTTATCTGTTTATTGATTTATGAGTTTTGAATTTCCCTTTGGAAGATTGCTCTGTGTTCGGTAATTTTGTTATTACCCTTATTTATTAATATTTATTAGTCGTACATAAGAAATGCTTGATATATCATAATCCTTTAGTCGAAGAAGAACATACAACACAATGGCCAAACAATAAGGACAAAGGGACAAACAACGATCTACAAAACAAACACATAAAACTAAAGATCGTGTAACACGAACCTGACTAAAACCCTAGGGTGAACTCAGGTGCTCAGTAACAAACCCTATGAAAAGTCATGAATGCTTGCATTTCAAAACATTCGCTTCACACAGGTAACGAAAAATATTTACTGTTAGAGATTTTAGTGTAGAAATGAAAGTGGGAAAATATTAGGTAGTGATTCAAAGTGCGACACATTCCGGAAGTTTTAGAGCTTATATAAGAATATCACTAACCAGTTTATATATTAACAAGTAAAAACAATCATCTGAGTTGACGTCACACAAAATTTAATCTTAAAGATAATCATATTAGTATGAAACTAATATATGCTTTCCCATTATGTGTCTTTACGTTCTTGGGTCAGTGCTGTGATGTCCATATAAAAAAACGATGTTCGGTTCGTCTTTACCTGCAGTTGTTTGTAGGAGGGCTTATGCTTCATTGTATTATTGTGTATGTTTGCGAATCCCAGCCATGAATAGCTCTATTCTTAACTGGTATGGCAATCTATTTTTGTAGTTGTATATTTCACATCAACAGTGTAGGATGATACAGGGGCACAACATTGAGTAATCTCAGAATGATGGAGGTTAGTGTAGGATGATATATAAGTTCTACCCTAAGTAATATGTTAATTGTATAAAGGTCTCTTTAATGCAAACAAATGACGACTAGGAATAAATTTCAAAGAGCATGATTTCCCTTTTAGAGCACATTCTTTATTCCTTTGGGTGTCATGACCTCTATATGGTATTTTATTTGCAGTGTTTCCATGTATGTCTCCCCTATTTTGGCATTTCTCAAGATTCGGATGATTTTGATTTTATTCTACAACTTGTTCCTGTTATATCGTATTGTGGATGTTTGTAACATTAATTAGATGAGACATTTCCTTGGGGTGAGATATATTCCAAATGTTATAAGCCAGTAAAAATTATGATATCATGGAATATACAATTCTGAAGAGATACTGACAATATATAGATACTCTAATTCAGTGTGGTGTTTTTTCTATAGCAAGAAAGACAACTCATATCTACCAATAAAGCACATCTTGATTGAGTATAGTGGTGTCCAACACATAATGTGTTGTATTTTTTTCCGTTTTGCCTACATTATGCTGACAGTTTCTCTGGATTGTCCATTTTTGATTGCCCCTTGTGTATTCTCTAACGTTTATTTAATGAAAGAAAAACTACCATTGTATTATATCTCTTATTGTGTCGTGACAGATAGCTGTACATTTACTCAGCAAGTAATAACAATTATATTATTATAGAATATATAATTTAAAGAGTTGCAAACAATCTATACATATAGCCATATATAAAATTATGCAGGGCGATAGAAAGATTGCATATAAATTATTTGTAGTTAATGTGCAATGTCAAGAAAGATAATTCCAGTATCCAACATATGAGATATGAGATATGACCAGATTATCTGAAAGCTATGAATGATCACAATCACGCATTAATATTTAACCAAATTTAACGACTTATAACTCAATATACATAAGAGGTATCGATTCATAAAAAATTTTAAAACATCATAACATTTTTTTCCTCTATGTTTTTTTATTAAACATTTTATATTTCATCAATAAAAACAGTAGATTACTATAAATCTACAAGAAAGAACCCAAAGATAACAATTAAAACATTATATATCCTGAGCATTTAAAACATGTCTTGGGTTATGGTATTTAACACCACTTTCAACAATATTTCAGCTATATCGTGGCGGTCAGTTTTATTGGTGGAATAAACCGGAGTACCCGGTGCAAAAACCACAGGCTTACCGCAAATCACTGACAAATATTGAGTCTAAAACCCACAGACATATGTTGCTCAATCGCTACGGAATATCTGTGTATCAAATGGCCACGGCTGTGTTCCGTTTGTCGTAATCACAATCCAGGTCATGTCCTCATTCATGGCTTATCACCGGGTTTGTAACAAGAGTACCACGACGGATGCCTCTAATGGAGCAGGAACTGCTTGCCCTTCGGGAACACCTGAGCTCATCATGATAGTATTAGGCTATTGTGTTTTCTGTCCTTCTCGATATGTATTTTCTTTTCTGGTTGCCAATTTCGTATCTTCAAACTTGTCTTAGACACATTTGGAAATATCTTAAGAAAGAAATATTGTTGCTCAACATCTATCTGAAAATAATAAAAACATCAGAAAGTTGGTTTATCAAGATTATAAAAAATTGCATAAATGTATGTTCTTAAAGAAAAATGTTAATGGACACCAGCTGGCAAGACACAACTGACAAATTGACCTTATCACTCCTTAAGAAAAGTTTGAAGATACCAATGAAGTTGTAAGAAGGACGTACAATACAATGGCCAAATGGACAAGGACGAACAATGATCCATCGACATCTGCAATAAAACAACATAGCGTATGATAGCGACATTAACAATATGATATGTCTAAACTAGTGATAATCAACAAATCAGTCTGTTATGTAAGCTGTGAGAATCTGAAATTGAAGAATACATTTAATGTTAAATGTCCGAAATTAGATGATCAGATGTCGATCTTTATATGAAATAATTATACACAAGAAGCTCAAGGCAACATTCTTGTTATGATCCATATGACTAAATAATGTCAATTGATGAACAACTAATAAAATATTGGACAGTACAATTTCATTTTGTAAGTTAAGACTTGACCTAATTATGGCATGGAATATGACTCAGCCGAGGAACATGATATGTTCCATTTGTAGTAATCTCAATCCGGTCTTTTCCTCATTCGCGACTTATCACTGGGTTTGTAACAACCGTCTCATGACTGGGTTACATGTGGAACATCATCAGCATATCCTTCCTGGAGAATATGAGTTCACACCGGTTTTTAATGGAGTTCATGTTGCTAGATGTTTAGTTTTCTGTGTAATGTTTTGTAGATCGTTGTTTGTACTTTGGTCAATGTTTTGTCTGTCCTTCGATTTACGACTTTTGATTACCCCTTTCCTATCTTCAAATTCTTCTCTGCCTACATAAGAAAGATCTGCGTTAATTAGATCATATTAACTATTGAAATATGTCTTTTTTTTCGTCCTAAGCATGCACTGAATCTAGCAGTGCTATAATGTATATAATGATTGATTTGATTTGATTTTTGGTGCTTAACGCCACTTTCAACAATATTTCAGCTATATCATAGCGACCAGTTTTAGTGGTGGAGGAAGCAGGAGTACCCGGAGAGGACCACCGACCATGGGCAAGCAACTTGTAAACTTTATCGCTTGCGGTTGCGAGTCGAGTGCACCCTTTTTTGTAATTTACAAAGCCGGGCGCGAACCCAAGCCGTATTGCTGATAGGCTTGTATGAGTTGTTAGATCCAGCGACCTAACTCATTGAGCCACCCGGGCTCCTAAATTAAGCTACTAGCCACTTGCTATATATANCTATATATATATATATATATATATATATATATGTGACACGATCTGCGAAAAGGGACCTTATGGATGTAAAAATTCAAAATTTTGTTAAATATATTGTAAGCTTTAAAAAAAAATCTAATTTCAGTCAATTCTGACCACAAATAGCAGAGTAATGACGTTCTAAACATTACATGTATCAAGGGTCCCCTTTTCCTAAATCATCTATGTTTACGAAGTTGGTGACGCTGTTTAATTAAACTCATCTCTTCTCTTTTTTTCGTTACGTTTTTTGTTTTTATTATTTGTTTTTCATTTGAAAGACATTAAAAGTCATGCACAGCTTAAAGAGAAAGGTAACAGAATGTTAAAATATAACTTTATACAACTGTACAGAGTATACTGATCACAATCGCGGCATTCTCCTTCCCGGCTTACGGTATAGGTGTTCATATTTTTATATGTCGTGGCTCACTTGCAATTATTGGAGAATATAACATTCTTTTTGTCTTTTAAATTTGTTAATATCGGTCTTGAGATTCTGATTTTACTGTTGTAAATGCTTTTAGAAACATAGTATAGCATAGAGGGGACCTTTTTAGCTTGAATATTCATACTTTAAAAAAAGAGACGAATGCAAAATCGACAGACAGAAGCAGTTTGAATATCGCACTAGCACATGATAAATTGTGTCAGCATTGCTTTTGTGAGATTTATTATAATCAAAGTAAGATCATTATTTCAATTATTCCTTTTCATGGGGGGGGGGATAATAAAATCTATATTTAAACTTGCAGTTTCATTAAAATCCATTATCTTTCATTTAAAAAAGGGCCCGGTGGCTCAGTGAGGTGGGTAGTGGGATTACCTAACAACTCATGCAAGCATATCACCAATACTGCGTGGGGTCGCGCCCGTCTTTGTAAATTACAAAAAGGTGCACTCGACTCGCAGAAGCATGTGATAAAGTTTACCAGTTGCTTGCCCATGGTCGGTGCATGGTTCTCTCCAGCTTCTTCCACCACTAAAACTGGTCGCCATATAGCTAGAATATTGCTGAAAGTGTCGCAAAATACAATAAATAAATCAATCAATCAATCTTCCATTTAAATGCACTGAAAATTTATTACCCATACAATGTCATGGGTTGTGCTTATATTGATTCATTTGTACACCATAAGACGTAACTTGCTATGAAATTTTGATTTTTTATATTTTGATTTTTGGTGTTTTAACGCCACTTTCAATAATATTTCAGCTATATCATGGCGATCAGTTTTAGTGGTGGAGGAAGCCGGATTACCCGGAGAGAACCACCGACCATGGGCAAGCAACTGGTATACCTTATCACTTGCGACTGCGAGTCGAGTGCACCCTTCTTTGTAATTTACAAACCCAGGCGCGAGCCCACGCCGTATTGGTGATAGGCTTGTACGAGTTGTTAGATCCAACGACCTAACTCATTGAGCCACCCGGGTCCCTTTGAAATTTTGAAGATTGAAGCAAACATGCATAATATAAATATCATTTATTGGCATTTTTACACAACTATTTAATCATCACTTTTATTTCTCCCGTGTTTAAGAATTTCAAGGGATTTCGGTTTTGGAACAGTGGGTTATGGACAAGTAATGTCTTTGCTATCGTCCGAAACATGTTCACGAATATGTTTGTACAAATACCATGCACGTTCTGCTGCAAGACCTTTTGGGTTCAGCACTATAGAGGAAATCCTTCAAAATGCAATGTACACTGATTTTTCATAATTTTAATAGTTTTTTTTTATTCCGTTGACGGAAATTCTTTGATAAACACGAGTCCAGGTTTTGTAGCGTCAAATCGAAAATGGTGATACCTAATTATGTTTGGAACTTTTCGGAAATATATTTCAAAATACGATTGCCATTCATAAACCTGTACAAGAGTTTGTCTCGAAACAGGGTCTACTTTCAGTTGGGCTAGATTGATTTCTTTTTGCGTGGAAGTATTGACAACACGCGCTAGTTCGAAAACTGATGAAATTTGGCCACGCCGATATTTTAATTTTATCAGACCTACTTACTGAGTGCTATGAGGTATGAATACATTTTGAGCATAATCAAAAGAGTAATAAAGAGGACCTCCCACAATACCACTTAGTTAATGTCCGAATAAGCAGTATTTAAGTATTTTATTACACCAAAGGCAGCTTAGAAAACATCATGGTTATTAAAACGAGTGAGCGAGTGATCGTTGTTTAACGCCAACTCAGCAATTTTCATCTATGTCATGGCGAGAACAAGTTAATTTTCAATGAGATGATGATGAGGTCCACTTTGTTCTAGACCAACACGCTGAGTTGGATATTTATAGTGCTAGCTCACTGAAACAACAGTCTGTGGGTAGATATGTCACTCCACACGGACCCATTATTATGATTCTGAGCCAACCAGATTTTACTTTTATAGCTCCTTTATGCTGCGTGCTAAGTGGAGAAGCAATAAATACCAATTTTATAGTCTTTGGTTTGACCCGACCCTGGATCGAACACACGATCTACCGAGTTCGAGACGAACATGCTAACTATTACACCACCAATTCGGTTTACTTTGAAGTCCGGAGACTCGATAAGAAAACAGTGAGAAATATTGAGATGTGTAATAAATGTCTATATGACAACGATCCACAAAAATACAGAAAAATACAAAATCTCATACCTTACAATCTTCAACAATGGACAAGTGTCTCCACTGCATTGAAAATGCATTTTTCGTAAATACGTGTTTCACGAATTATAAGAATGATTCTTGTAGCATAAGACTTGTAAGGCACCAACCATTTCATTACTGAAAAAAGTGGGGGTGGGATTTTCATTAGCGATAAAAAAAATTATGTCAATAGAAAGTAATAATTTTTTCACGCAAATTTTGTTTACACTTAAAATGGACAAGTTTTCGTGAGTTCATGGAAAGAGGCAAATATTTTTTTTTGCACAAACTTGGAGATAAAAAAAAATTCAGACAAATATGGATTCCAAACTGCCCCGCGCCCTCCGTCAGTAATAAAATGGTCGGTGCCTTACAGCTTATAAGAGGGCATGTATATTACGACGACAAAGCTATAAGTCATTAACCAATACATTGTTGGATCGCATAAAGGACCAATCATTTAACTTACACAGGAGGGGGGGTAGGGTTTTTTTTTGCGTTGAGAATTCTTTTTTCGGACAACACGAGAATTAGAATATTTATTTTTTTGTCGCGCAAACGCGAAATTTTTTTCCAGAATTTAATATTAGGTTATATGACAAAAAATCTGAATCAGATTTTTTTTTCCTCCACCAAAATCAGAATATTTTGTTCAGCAACATTGGGAATCAAAATATTTTTTTTTAGGAAAAAACCATAACGCCATCCCCTTTTTCAAGTTAAATAGTCGTTCCCTAACGCTGTCTCAAAAATCGATATCTTTCTCATTTTCATCGATTTTTAAGACAGAATTATGCGGTCTAATAGATGGCTAGCAGTCTTGGTGAAATGAGTCTAGCGGAAGGCAATGTTAGAAAAAAAATTATTCGGTCAGAAAAAAAAACAGGCGATGACCATTTCTGGGTTAAAAATCAATATTAAAAAAAAATCTGCTTGCCAAAATAATAAATATGAAGGATTAAGTTTTTGAATGGTTACTCTCTAATATACTTTCCTCTGTACGTATTTGCTCAACCTAGATTGGGCAACATTTTGTATAAAGTTATCATTGCAAACCACGAAATTTCATTGTCGGAACCTCGAAATTTTAAAATATTTTTTTCTTACCATCATACCATGCAAGACTGAGCATCCACATCCTGATTGTCGAAACTTTTATCGTCATCGGAAAGATTATGAAGCAATTGTCCGGAAGACGTTCCCGGACAGAGCTTGTCAACAAGTTGTCGTACTATCCTGACTTGTAGCCATTGTAAAATACCCCAAGTACAATCTGAAAATCTCATTATGTACCAGATAATTCACCCGACTCCATCATTTGACACAATTGTCATTTTTATTTTTGACGTTGTCATTTTTAGTTTTGACATTGTCAAAAGATCAAACATTCCACATAATCGCCAATCAATAGGAATTTAATCATTGAGCAGTTGGGGACAAGTACTTTGTCACGTACCATTAGTTAATTCTCTAAAATTGAATCGCATTTTCATTTTTTTTCAAATTTTGTGTAAGCGGGCCTCTTAACAGAGATTGGCGAAAATTTTATGAGTAGACACTGGATCATTTCGATTCTTGATTAACCGTACGCGTTGAATAAATAATCTTCATTGAAAAAAGTAAATACCAGTATTATTTTCCGATTTCAGCATTTGATGAAATGTGTAATTCAAATTAGAATATTTTAATTTACTATCTTATCCTAATAAAATAATTGAATTGATATCAAAAGTCTTTTGACTCCTAAAACTAGACAGGTAAATATATTTTATACATTGTCCAGTTTGTAAAGAAATTTGGCATAAATCGGATAAGCTTTTGGAATAAAATGTGATTTTATATGAAATGAAAATCGTATGTAACCATAGCAAAACTAAATTTAAATATTTGTTTAAGAAAATGCAATAGAACCACGTTCTAGGTATAGGATTGCAACACGCACCTGTTCAAAATTGTTATTTTTTTCTGACGTCGTTTTCTGCATAATGACGTCGCCACCCATAAGGGCCCTTTTCGCTGGCCGCGTCACATACATCAAATTGGATGATGTATGTATGTGGGGGAGTCATGTATATACGTTAGGGTTAGGGTTGTGTATTGTTAAATTTGTGTAGTAATGTTTTGTTTATTTCAATCATTCTAGTGGCCTGTGCTTTTTGAAAAACTCTAACATCTAGCGACATGGGGTCATGTAAGGTAAAATTTCATCTGGATCATCCAATCATATACAAGACCGTTAAAATACCTATGAGACAACATCTCTCAGCAGCGTGTGCTCGGTTTTTATTGGAAGACTCACTGTTCACCGATTGGTGGGTATATTTAAAATATGATCCCTGACATTATCCCCATACGGGGATGGCTTTAGATATGAAGCGTATCGCCAATATCTGCTTTAAAAAGTTCCAATAAACATACATTTTTACTCAGATTGTGTATTGTATATATCTACATTATAAAGTTTTCGTCTACTATATACGTAATGCACATACCATCTAACAGGTGACTATAAAACTATTAATAGAAAATGACATGATATTTTCCCGATAAAAAATATACAACTGTTATCTTGCCACATGGGATAAAGATCGTTCTGTTTAAAGCTTACAAGACAAAGTGTTATGTCCCTCCATTTTGTATTAAAAACAGAATTGGACATAGCCCTGCACGAAAGGTAAGTTTTAGCATTTCATACTGTCTTTGAGTATCTTGGTACTCCAGCAATACGAATAATAGTGTAAAGGGTGTTAGTAGATAACAACAAGACTATTGTGATGTGTATAACAACTATTGACATTTGAATCCAAACCAATAACATAGTACTTAGCCGTCCAGAGCTCCAGAGTTCACTCCCAATTGTAATGGTGTTTTTGTTGCTCACTTTGTATTTTGTTCTGCAGTGATTTTTCTACCATTTTTTGCCTTTGCCTTTTTGTCGTTTGTCTTTTTGTCTTTTTGGGGGGGGGGGGTGTAGATTGTAGTCTTCTGAATAACCGTTCAGTATGTTCAAACACTTTGCTTTGACAATATAATAACCATCTACAATGGTGTTGTGTTCTGCCAATCATACTTAGGAAGAGTTTGAAGATACCAAAGGAGCAATCAGAATCCGTAAATCAAAGGACAGACAACACAATTGCTAAAGTAAAAAAAAATAAAGGACAAACGATGATAAAAAATACACATAAAACTAAAGATCGAGTAACACGAACCCCACTAACAACTGGGGCGAACTCAGATGCTCCAGAAGGGTAAGCAGTTTCTGCTGCACTAGTGGCACCCGTCGTGTTAATCTACTGACAAATCACTGATGAGGAAAGAACCCGGAACTATTTACGACAAGTGGAACATATCCGTGGTCATTAAGCTTACATGTATCGTTCCACCTTTATGCACGAAGTATTCAACTATGGACGTTTCTATGAACTTGCAGAAAACGATTTAAATATGCCTACAATGTTTCTGCAAATTATCAACGATGTATGTAGGAAGAGTATCACCAATCTAATGAGTAATATCATTGTACTCCTCAAATGGCCCAAGATCTAGAATTCAGCAGACGAAACTGTGTGTGGTCATGGGACGTGGGGGATCCTATGAACTCTCTGAGAATCCTGCAAAACTTTATCATTCCTGTTTAAAAAGTCTAGGTTAGACAGGAGTGGTCAATGTTGATGTAGTTCGTTATTTTTCCACCATTAGCTATTTGTTATGTGCGTGTGGTGGGGGATGTTGTTGTTGTTGTAAGTTGGATATCATGTCATTTATGTAGATTTTTACAGTTCCTTAAATAATGTAATTATTATCAAAGCTAAGGTTCTCTTCCCTCGGGCATATGTGACGTTAGACTTATTTAGCTAACCTGTTTAGGCCCTTTGGTTTATTGCTCATAAACACTTTAAAATTATTTGACTTTCCTATATTTAGATATTGAGCGTACCTGATCAAGGTCGTGCGCACTAAATTTGTTATCTACATTTTTATCATACCAATCTCCCAGTCTATTTTAAGATGTTTGATTATCAACCAGTTGGTAGATTGTGCGTCACATCGAGATTGTATTTTGTACAAAACAGACAATTTCGTGCTCTTACTCAATATATTAAAATAATGGAAATGTGAAAAAAGCTAGATTTTGTTCGATATCTTCGTCTTAATGTCCTTGTCTTCGTCTATTACATTTTCTGAATTAATTTCTTTATTTTCGTTCAGTGCAATTTGTTGGTTTTACAGGGTTTGTTTGGTGAGTTGATTTTGTTATGGTGAGTTCTATGGTTAACGTTTTTATCCGTTACCATTGAAACTAATTATTAAATTACATGACCTTAAGCGATTATGACTTTAGACCTTGTGGATTACTTGCTCCCAAAACCTTTAAATTATTTAGCTTTCCAATCTTTTTACTTTGAGCTTATATTACGAAGTTTATTCCAGGAACGCGTCGTCCGTACTAATCAAGATATCTATGTTTTGATTGGTGGAATCTTTCCGAAAATATGTCAATGTGTACATACATATATATATATCTATATATTGTAGGAAATGGAAAAAAATCCTAACTGTGATCCTTGTGAAGAACAAGGGAACATAACAGAGGGGAAAAGCTGGTGTCCAAACGGTGCAGAAAAGTTGTGTAGCGGCTGTGCGTCACATCACAGATCATTGAAAGCTACAACATCCCACAAACTATTGAACATCAACCTGCTAACAGAATTTCCGTTCAGTATGTCAACCAATCAGTTCTGTGATCAACATTGCAATATCCAAATCGAATATTTTTGTTCCCATCATGACGTCATTGTGTGCCGTGCATGCTTAGCCGATGGCCACAGATCTTGCAAAGATGTCGTTGTATTAGATATAGCTTGTGCAGGTTCGAAGACAACCGTGTTAAAAGAGACCGATAGAGAAACGAAACATATTATTGAAACTTTAGTAGGTTTTGAAAATGGAATAGAAAATAATAGATCATCGTTAGACAAAGAATGCAGTCAAATCGAAACAAAAATAGCATTAGAAAAATCGAAAGCCATTGGTCGTTTAAATGAACTTGAAAAGAGTCTTAAAGCCAAACTTCATAGATTAAAGGATAAGAATGAAGATATAATGACGGACGAGTTGGTGAAAATTAAGGATATAAATAGCCAAGCAAGTAAACGTCTTAAACAAATCCAGTTGGTTGAGAAACATGGCACAGATAGACAAGCGTTTTTGTTGGCATACGAATTGCGCAAGACTTTACCGGAAACAGAAAAATATATCACAGAGCTATCGATGATAAACAAAACTATTCGATTACATTTCAAAAGTAAAAAAGGTAAAGATCCATCAATTTCAACATTAGGAGAAATAACTGAAACGCGAAAGGAAAATGGAAAGCATTACTACTGTCAATTAAAACAACAACAGCCTCAGGTCAGTCATATATATAAGACATATTGTACGAACGTGCTTGGTATGATAGCTACAGATGATGGCAAGCTATTACTTTGTAACCATACAGGAGACCAACCAGGCGTTGTTGTCCATGGTGAAAACGGCAAATACGTCAAGACCGTGAAACTTAAACAGGCTCCCTTTGATATTGCCTTCATATCACGAACCGATCGGTATGTTGTTACATTACCATACGTACATTGCATACAATTTATTAACAAAGATTTGACACTAGATAAACGCGTTAAAGTCAAATGCAGTAGACCTATATACGGTGTAGCTACATCACACCAATATATGTATATCGGTGAACACCAGAAAATCTTAGTGCTAAACTTAAGTGGAATAGGACTTCGGAAAATATCAATAGATCTAATTAGTTCTATTTTGTATATAAGTGTTGGACATAATAGCAAAATATACGTGACTGATAGTTATGGTAGATTATGTTCCAATGAAGACGAAACTGGGAATGTTAGACAAATTATCAGGTTTGAAACAGGGAATAGTATGGGTAAGCTTGTGGTGGACAAAAGCGGAAACGTTTATTCTGCGGATGAAATATCCAACTGTGTATACAAATTATCGAGTGATCCTAAACGCAAGAACATTTTCACAGATTCTGAATTCTACCATATACGTGCAATTTGCTTTAACAAATACTGCTCTAAATTATTCGTAGCAAACAACCGAGGGAAGTACATAGTAAAGAGAGTTAAATGTACTGAACATATGATATTGTCTACATACTTTTAAACAATATAAACAATAAACTTAACATGTTTCTGATATTCATGTTTATAAGTCGTACATAAGAAGAGTTTGAAGATACCAAAGGGGTAATCAGAACCCGTTAATGAAAGAAGAACATACAACATAATGGCCAAACGAATAAGGTCAAAGGGACAAACAACGATCTACAAAACATACAAATCAAGCTAAACATCGAGTAACACGAACCTCACTTAATACTGATAGTGAACGCAGGTAAGCAGTTCCTGTGCCACTAGTGGCACCCCTCGTGTTAAATTAGTTACAAACCCGATTGTAAGTCATGAATGCTTGCATTTGGGTAAAACACAATAAAGGGCAATGCAGTGTTGCAGCAGAGCTGAAAATTCGAGTACTGTTATTCTTAAAAGCAACATGTTTTCTATGATCTATAATGTCTGAAGTTGGTATTATGTTAAGATTACTCAGGAGTACTGGTTATTTCTCTTTTTAATTAACATTTATTCACACAAAATTATAATTACACCCTTAAATATAGTTACATGGTTTTTGTAGTGTCCGTAACCATATTTTCTCTTCTGTAGTTTTTATTCTGTCTACAATTGTTCATATTTTGACTGATTATAACTACTATTTTACATCTTCAAACATGAAAATATCAATCTTTTGACAGTTTTTTCTAGTAGATTTTTTTTACTGGTTACGAACCCTACAGATTTCTGATAGAAACATACCTTTTGGATAAAGCCTGATAATTTCTCCAATTGATGTCCGATTTTCATGAATTTGGTATCAAATTAATCCTGATTAATTTTTCAAAAGATTTATATTAAAATAGTTTTGTTGTTTTCCTATTTTGAAAAGTAAATTTTGGTGTAAAAATAAACAAATTTCAAGTGCTACAGCATAACGCCTTATTTGTGCAAATTTTTCGGTATCCTTTTGCTTGTTACTCAAAAACTTTGAGAGATATCTTCTTAAAATTTTGCATGCTACTTCGATGTTTCACCATCCAAAACATGATATTAAAGTGATACCTTTAAATTCAATGGAAGTATGTTAATATTGCACATAACACACTACTTTTGAGTATGAGCCCTATATTGTGTTTCAGCCGTCTTCAAAACATTCGCTTAACACAGCTAGCGAAAACTATTTACTGTTAGAGATTTGAGTGTAGAAAAGAAAGTGGGAAAATATTACGTAATTCTTTAAAATGTGATGCATTTCGGAAATTTTAGAGCTTTATTCAAAAAAATTGCCGAGATATTTTTTTCGGAGACATTTTCGATGCAACACTTGTATTGTTTTTATTTTCAAATTTGTCGTATGGAAGTAAGGATATGTCCAGGGGTGCAGGGTAGTCTGTAAATGAAGGGGTGGGCTGCATAAGAATAATAAGCTATATAAGAATATCAGCAACCAGTTTGAATAGTCACACCAAGTAAACGCAATCATCTTAGTTGACGTCACACAAAATTAATACTTCAAGAAAACCCTCCTCCTATGCAAATGATGCCATTATGTATCTCTACGTTTTTATGTCAGTGTTGTGATGTCCGTTAGGAATGCCGCATAAAAACGATGTTCGGTTCGTCTTTACCTGCAGTTGTTTGTAGGAGGGCTTATGTCTTATTGTTTATTTGCGTATGTCTCTTAACTGGCATGAAAATGTATTTTTGTGATAATAAATTTCACATCAGCAGTGTACGGTGATACACGGTCACAGCATTGAGTAATCTCAGAATGATGGAGGTCAGTGTAAGATGATACAGAAGGTCTATCCTAAGCAATCTGTCAATTGTATAAGGGTTTCTTTAGTGCAAACACATGACATACAATATGCTGAATAAATTTCAAACAGCGTTATTTCCCTTCTAGAGCACGTCCTTTCTTCCTTTGGGTGTCATAACCTCTATATGGTATTTTACTTGCAGTGTTTCAATGTATGTCTCCCCTATTTAGTCATTTCCCAAGATTCAGATGATTTTGATTTTTTTCTACAACTTGTTCCTGTTATATCGTATAGTCGATGTTTATTACAATAAGTAGTTGAGAAATTTTCCTTGGGTGAAGTATATTCCACAGGTTATAAGGCAGTACAAATTATTCTATCATGGAATATACAATTCTGAAGTGATACTGACAATATATAGATACTCCAATTCATTGTGGTATTTTTCCTATAGTAAGAAAGACAACTCTTATCTGCCAATAAAGCACATTTTGTTTGAGCATAATGGTGTCCAACACATAATGTGTTGTGTTTTTTCCGTCCTATGTTGGCAGTTTCTCTGGATTGTCCATTTGTGAATGCCCCCTGTGGCATTTTCTAACATTTATTTAATGAAAAAAAATAGCCTTTGTACTATATCTCCTGTTGTGTCATGACAGCTGTGCAGTTTCTCGGCAGGAAATAAAAATTATATTTTTATAGAATATATAATTCAAAGAGGTTTAAACAATCTATACATACAGCCAGAAAGATTGTATATAAAATTATTTGCAGTTAATGTGCAATGTCAAGAAAGATAACTCCCACATATGAGATATGGCCAGATTATCTGAAGGCTATGAATGATCACAATCACACATTAAAATTCTACAAAATTTAATGACTTTTAGCACATTATATAAAAGGTTCATAAAAAAAATGAAAATTTCATAACATTGTTTTCTCTATGTTTTTTTTTTTTTTTTTTTTTTATAAAGATTTTATAATTCATCAATAAAAACAGTAGATTACTATAAATATATAGGAAAGAACCCAAAGATAACTTGTAAAAGTTCCAACAATCAAAACATTGCATATCCTGAGCATTTAAAACAGGGTTTGGGTTATGGTATTTAACACCTTTTTTAAATATATTTCAATTATATCGTGACGGTCATTTTATTGGTGGAGTAAACCGGTGTACCGGGAGTAAACCACCGACCTGTCACAAGTCACTGACAAATGTTGCATCGAGTGCACCTCGCCATGAGTGAGATTAGAACTCACAACTATAACAAGTAATGGGTTGCTATGTCATCTTTAGTCTAGTTTATGCTATTGAAGTCAAACAGCTAGATAAAATGTTATCCTACTATTTGAAGCTCGTAAAACAGATTTAACATTAACTAGAACGTACATCAAATACTGTTGATTTGTTGATTATTGGACAATTACATATAGAGTCTGAAACCCATAAACATATGTCACCATCAATCGCTACGGAATATATGTGTATCAAATGGCCACGGCTATGTTCCGTTTGTCGTAACAAAAGTAACACGACGGACGTCTCTAGTGGAGCAGGAACTTGTCTCTCCTTCTTGATATGTATTCTCTTTTCTGGTTGTTCATTTGATATCTTCAAACTTGTCTTAGTGGAGCAGGAGCTGCTTGCCCTTCGTGACCACCTGAGCTCACCACGATATTCTTAGACTAATGTGTTTTCTGTCATTCTCTTGTGGAGCAGGAGCTGTTTGCCCTTCGTGACCACCTGAGCTCACCACGATATTCTTAGACTATTGTGTTTTCTGTCATTCTCTTGTGGAGCAGGAGCTGTTTGCCCTTCGTGACCACCTGAGCTCACCACGATATTCTTAGACTATTGTGTTTTCTGTCATTCTCTAGTGGAGCAGGAGCTGTTTGCCCTTCGTGACCACCTGAGCTCACCACGATATTCTTAGACTATTGTGTTTTCTGTCATTCTCCTTATTTAGTTTCTCATTGCCTCTTTGATATCTTCATTTTTTTAACACATTTTGGAATATTTAATAAAAAAAAAGAGATATAGTTGCTCGACATCTATTTGAAAAAACAAAAACATGAGAAAGCTGGTTTATCAAGATTATAGAAATATTATAGATATATGGCCTTCCGTATGCGCATGATCTATTTGTAAATCTCCCAATCAAAGTCTTAGAGGAGAAACTTTCTAAAAAAAATGCTAATGGTCACCGGCTAAGAAAACTTAAGCAAGACGCAAATGATAAATTGACTTTATCACTCCTTAAGAAAAGTTTGAAGATACCAGTGAGGTAATTAGAAGTCATAAGAAGGACGGACAACCTAATGCCCAAAAGAAAAGGGACGAACAATGATCCATGAAAATCAAAATGGCGTGTGATAGCTACACTAACAATATGTTATATCCATATTTAGTGATAATCAACAAATCAGTCTGTTATGTAAGCTGTGAGAATCTAAAATTCAAGATAGAATACATTTTATATTACATGTCCGAAATTAGATGATCAGATGTTCATCTTTATAAAAACAAATTATACACAAGATGCTTAAGGCAACATTATTGATATGATCTATATGACTAAATAATGTGTGTGGGTGAATAAGTTATGTGTTTCATGACAAGATAAAGGTGGTCTACATCATTACAATATTTAAAGTAAAAGTTCCTGTTTTATTGATTAAAAGTGTTTTAAATTTAACATTGCAATTTATTAAAGTGATTACTTTCATGTCTTAAGTATTCAATAGAACTGGTATTAGCTGTAAACTTGTAATTAATATTTGATAATTATTCTTTATTCATTTGATTCAAATGTTTATTTATCAAAACATTTTATATCTTTCATACAAAACTCTTGTTTTTTTAATAAATATTCAAAGACACGTTCCTTCATTAGATTAGTGGGATATCCAGATATAAATGATAATAAAATTCTATGTAACTTTATAATACAGAAATTTCCTAATGTCAGCCAGAGATCTCAAGCAAGTAAAGAATAATGTCCATAGCAAAAGAATTATAGAACGTTTCCCACCTAAAGTGCACATGACCAAACTGACCAATAAGAATGTGATTGTAAAGAACAAAACATTGGGGAACGTTCATTTGATATCACCAAAAATATATAATAAAGTTGTATATATAAAACTTGGTGCACATAGGGTGTTTCTGGAATAACCTTCATCAGATTATGCTCAAGGCCAAAATATTTGAAAGCCAAATAATTTTAATATGTTTAGGAGCAAGAAAACCAAAGGGTCTAAACAGAAAAGTCAAAAATCGGCTGACGCAACATAAGCCTAAGAAAGGACCACCATAATTGTGATAATAATTACAGGATTTAGGTTGATTGATTGATTGATGTTTAACAGGATTTAGGAAATGTAAATATCAATAACAAATACATCTAATAAATCATGTCAGTGGCTATTTATATTTTTATTTATTTGTACGAGTGTCAGAAACATGTAGAATTTCGCATCTCTGGATTATTTAAACGTATTTCGTGTTTGTGTATATTCTCTGAGATTGTCTGTGATAAAGGGACCATTTTGGTCTTCTTTTAGAAGTTTTCTGATAAATCATAATTTAGTTAATAATATTGAAAGCAATTCCAAGACATTGTTTACGCATGTGCAATGAAAATGAAATTAGGTTGCTAAGGAGGAATCTTTATCGTAAGTGTAATTTTTGTCGTTTGATTACAATTTGTTGTACGATAACCTTTGTGGTGATGACTTCGGAATTGTCGTATTATAATCATAAGTGAACAAATTACGACCCTACATATACTACTGGTTCCTATAAAACTATTTATAGAAAATGACATAATTTTTACCTGACAAAAATTTAAATATACTGTCTTGTCACCTGATTGTTCTATTTTAGACTTACGATAATACAAGTTTTACTATCCTCCATTTTGTATAACAAAACTGGATATAGACATAAACAAAAAGTAAGTTTTAATATTTCATCATGAGTTGAAGTATCTTGGTACTCCCAGCAATACAAATACTAGTGTAAAGGGTGTTAGGTGATAACAACAAGATTATTGTTATGTGTATAGCAACGATTGACCTTTGAATCCAAACCAATGTCATAGTACTTAAACTTCCAGAGTTCACTCCCGATTTTAGTGGTGTTCATATTGCTCACATTATATTTTTCTGTGCAGTATTTTGTCGACCCTTTTTGTCCTTTTGTCTATTTTTGGGAGGGGGGTGTATTGTCTGTTCATATATTGACGGCTTCTCATTACCCCTTTGATATCTTCAAACATTTTAATTTGCTAATGGATCTACTATATGCAATGTTCTGGCGATCATCCATAAGAAGAGTTTGAAGGTACCAAAGGGACAATCAGAATCAGTAAATCAAAGAACAGACAACACAATGGCCAGAGGGAAAAGGACAACAGGATAAACAATGATCAACAAAGCATACACATAAAACTAAAGATCGATTAACACAAATCTCACTAAAACTGGGGTGAACTCAGGTGCTCCGGAAGGATAAGCAGTTCTTGCTATACTAGTTGCACCCTTCGTATTAGCCATGTTATAAACCCGGTGGTAAGTGATGAATAGGAAAGTACCGTGAAGTGTTTACGACAAATGGAACATATCCTTGGCCATTAAGCTTACATGTTTCGTACAACCTTTCAGTACCCAATATTCAACTATGGACGTTTCTATAAACTTGTAGAAAACTAACAAATACTTACATATGCCTGAAATGTTTCTGCAAAGTAGGAACAATGTTTGTTGGAAGATTGTCACCAATGCTGCAAACATTTGAGCAACAACTACCTGAATTCCCCGAAAAAAATGTGTTGCATCAAAAACAATGATCGATATCAGTGCACTCCTTAACTGGCTCAAGCTCTATATTTCAGTAGACGATATACAATTATCACCCAAATATGAGTTGGACATGACAGTTTTTCAACCCTAGAAAGACAATGTCACCCGAGGGTTGACCGTCATGTCCAACTCATACTTGGGTGATAAATGTTTTATTACACCGAATATCTACTTTGCACAAATAACAGTGACATTGCAATTAGAACACTGAAATGAAGCTGTTATGTCCCATCTTGTATTCCGTACATGTATTTTATGTTTGGTTTTCTCAAGTACTATTTTTGTTATTTTTCTTTTTTTTCTTTTTGGAGGGTGGGGGGAGGGGGTGTTGCATGGACTAAATGATCATTTACAGTTTCAGCTGGTGTCAAGGAGTGATGTCAAAATAGACATTCTAATCCAAATTTTACCACACCCCAATTTGATGGACATCATTATACCATAAACTTGGTGCCCAACATTATACCATAAATTTGACAGACAACATTATACCATATAATTTGGTATACAACATTACACCATAAATTTGAGGACTTCATTATACCTTATATTTAAATACAGGATATGCTTTAGAGGTTTGACCATTAATAATGGCAGGTTCCTGTTGAATTATTGAGATAATGTCAATTTTAAGCTTTAATACTGATAACATCAACAATAAACAAATGACCATAATGGACCACTCTAAACCGCTTAGTTAATTCATTGCTGACTGTCAACTATGATCAATTTGAAAATTAAATTGAAATTGTAAGTTAGTCTTAGTTCACAATACACTGTTCTGATTCTCAGCTAGAAGAAGAAAACATGTTTGAAATTCAACAGTACAAATAAAAGCAACTGGCTCATCAACGGAGCAACTGAAATAACTGTAACATTAATCGAACACAATTTCTCGCGTGCGGTTGACATAACGGTCGCGAGCATGGGATATAACGTCGCGAGCGTGGGACATAATGTTCCACAGTCCTTTACCAGTTTAAGCCAGCCTTAGCAGTAGACATGACATCCTGGCAAATACCACGTGATATAGTTTTAGCAAATCAGATTCTAGATATTTATATGAGTGTGTAATCAAATTGTAGGTCGTCGTTGGAGGGGATGCTTTTCTCCCATGAACTCCCCAAGAATCCTATGGAACACTTTGTTATTTCTCTTCAATAATTTTAGGCTTAACAAGAGTGGTCCACGTTGATGTGGTTCGTTTTTTTCACCATTACATTTTATTTGTGTTTTTGTTTGGAGGTGGTGGTGGGATGGGCGACTATGTTATAATTTGAATAATATGTCATTTATTATCTATTTTTACAGTTCCTAAATAATGTAATTATTATCAAAGCTAAGGTTCACCTCACTCAGGCGTAGCTGACCTAAGCCAAATATGGCTAACCTGTTTAGGCGCAATGTTTATAATACGTACCAGGTGACATTAAAACTATTAAAATAAATTGACATAATATTTTACCCGACGAAAACTATACATCTGTTATCTTGAGGGATAAAGATTGTTCTATTTAAAGTTTCGATAACACAAGGTCTTATGGCCCTCCTTTTTGTATATCAAAGCTTGATATAGGCCTATGCAAAGAGTAAGTTTTAACATTTCATCCTGTGTTGGAATATCTCGGTACACCAACAATAGGAATAATAGTGTAAAGGGTGTTCGTTGCTAACAACAAGATTATTTTCATGTTTAACACAACGATTGACCTTTGAATCCAAACTAATGATATATAACTTAACCTTCCAGAGCTCCAGAGTTCACCTGTAGATTGACGGCTTCGAAATAACCTTTTGGAATGTTCAAACTTTGTTTTGCCAATATAATTGATATCAGTGCACTCCTTAACTGGCTCAAGATCTAGAATTCAGTTAATGAAATTATGTGTCGTCGTGGGAGGAGACGCTTTTGTCCAATGAACTCCCCCAAAATCCTGCTGCGAAACGTTGTCATTTCAGTTAGAAACATTTTAGGTTGGACAGGAGTGGTCCACGTTGATGTGGTACGTTTTTTTCACCATTACATTTTGGTGTGTGTGCTTGTGGGGGGATATACTGTCAAATCACTTTTGAAAGGTTCCTAAAGCTCTCCTCCCTCTGGCATGGGTGACCATAGTCGATTTTGACTAGCGTGTAAAGGCTCTTTGGTTTATTGCCCACTAACACTTTCCAATATTTTGATATTAGGCGTACGTAATCAAGGTCGCGCGCACTAAATTTTATATCGACGTTTTTATTATTCCAATTTCATATCACTAAGTTATTATCTTTTTCCCGTTTATATTAAGATATTTGATTATCAACCAGTTGGTAATTTATGGATCACATCGAGATTGTATTTTGTACACAATAGATAATTTGGCCTCTTACTCAATATATTAAAATATTACAAAAATGACAAAAACAAACTAGATTATGTATTTTTGTAAGATTTTGTACGATATCTTCGGCTAATTTCGTTGTCTTCGTTTAATACATTTTGGGAAGTAATTTCTTCATTTTCGCTTAATGAAATCCGTTGCCTCTATAGAGTTTGTTCGCCGAGTTCATTTTGTAACTGTGGTTTCCATAGTTAACGTTTTTTATCCGTTATCATTGAAACCAGTTATTAAAATACATGAACTTAACCGATTATGGCTGTCCTGTTTAGGCCCGTTGGGTTTTTGCTCCCAAACTTTCAAATTAGTTAGCTTTCCAATCTTTTGACTTTAATCGTACCTAATGAAGGTTATTTCAGGAACGTGTCGTGCGCCTTAAGCTAGATATCTACGTTTTTTCCTTTAGTGAAATCTTTCAGACAAAAATATCTACAATTTATGTGTACGAGCGTTAGAAACATGTAGAATTTTCACCACGTACAACCCCTCTCGAGCGGTGGCGGTGCGGAGGTGCTTCCGGTTTCATCAGGTGGCGGCTTTGAGGCGGAGAATTCTATCAACTTTCTAGGTCAGTCGATATTATTTCATAACTTATTAAGTTTTACATTATGAAACATTTCAGACGGAACTCTGAAATCATTTTGGCAACTGATAAACGATTTCTCTTCAGAAAATAATTCCTAGTATTTCCAAACACTTCGTGGTAAAGTCGGATGACCACGTCAGTTTTGCGTGTCAGGTCACACAAGTTTAAGTTTTGAAAATGCGTCGGAATTTATTGTGTGAAAAGGGGGTCCTGTTTGGGGGTATTCGATATTATTCTTCGGCAAAAGTGAATTAAATGACCAGTAGTATCGTAAATCGACGCGATTTAGCCAAAAGCAATGGAGGTCATTCGGTGGAGGCTGTGGAGGTTTTATCAGTGGTGGTGCAAATTTCATTTACAATCCTTTTATCTCGTAATTACCGATAAAGTACAGTTAATATTTTATGTGTAAAACTTAATAAGTTATGAAATAATATCGACTGACCTAGAAAGTTGATAGAATTCTTCGCTTCGAAACCGCCATCGGATGAAACTGGAAGCATTTCAGCACCGCCATCGCTCGAGAGAGGTTGTACGTGGTGATTTCGCATCTCTGGATGATTTAAGGGTGTAGACCTGAGTTACCCTAAGATTTTCCCATCATTCAAATTTTCAAAAATTTGCATCATGGAATAGTTATGTCTAAATACATTATCTGCCAAAGTTTCAAAAAATTTCACCCTACCGTTTTCTCCATAGCACATCCTAAATATAGTAATTTTGGGGGTATTCTTGACGCCAGATGGTAATACTAGGTTCGGAAGATTCTAATAGATATGCACATTTATTTCTGATTGAAAGGTAATATTATGGCTTTAATACACTTGAGAGTGTTGTTGTTGAATAAATATGAAATATCTAGCATATCTGAATATCCTGTTTGGAAATAATCACGTGCAAAACAGTGGACACTGCAGAAAAGGGGGGATGCCCTGAGGACCATTTTGGTATTAAAATTCGGATTAAAAGAACTCCTGTCAATTAATTTCCCCCACACTGAAGAATAGACATATAGACATAATTGCATCAAATTTTACAAACTTTTACCGTCAGATTTTTAGAATATTTAAATTTATGTTTTTAAAATGAAATTGTCAAGGAAACTTATCACCCACCCATCCTTTGCTAGTTTCTTTGTTTGTGAGATAAAAAATAACTAGTTGCCAATAACAAAAAGCTAATGAATTCTTATAATTGTCCAAATTACCAAATGACTGCATTTGTCTTTTTTATTTTCAGGTCGGCGGGGATGGATGGTTTGAGGGTGACTCTTATTTATTAATTCATTACAACAACAGCAACCCCCCCCCCCAAAAAAAAACCCCACAGACAGCCACCCAGCGGTATTGTTTTATTCCTTCAAATTCTGTGCTCCAGTTGTATTCGTTTTATTCTCGTTATTCTTTGGTTGTCTTAGGAGAAGGAGGCAATGGTATAAGAAAGGATCAGATATTACATTTTTTTTTACCAAGCATAGCTTTCTATTTTTTTACTACCATAAAATGAATTTGCTCTATACTAGTTTCATAATATCTAAGATTCTAGTGTATATGTTTAATTTTTAATTTTTTTTTTGACAAACCTTGAAATTAAACAGAAAAAGGCTGCCACACATATTGTGTTACATTTCTGGCATTTTTGACAACATATTTCGATGAACTTTTTTTCTGGAAAGAGATATTTCAATGAAATTTTGTGGGCACTGGCATATAATAATAACACACTGCCTGACACTGACATATGCAGCAATAAGATATAAAAATACAATGAGCACAGCTATGGAAAGGTAACAGGAAAAGGAGTCCTTTTTGTAACTGGCCATTTCCAATGTAAACAATCTTTGTCACCAAGAAGCTTGGAATTGAGGGGGAATTTTCAAACGCACAAATGATCATATATTTGAGAAGACACTGAAAATAGAGTTATCTCCCATACCCCAGGCCTACACCCTTAAACATATTTCGTGTTTATGTACATTCTTTGAGACTGTCTGTGATAAAGGGACCACTTTGATCTTCTTTTAAAAGTTTTATGAGAAATCATAATTTAGCTAATAATATTGAAAGCAATACAAAGACATTGTTTACGCATGTGCAATGAAAATGAAACTAGGTTGCTAAGGAGGAATTTTATCGAAAGTGTAATTTTTGTTCTACGATAACCTTTGTGATAATGGCTTCGTATTATAATCATAAGTGAACAAAATACGATTATACATCCGAATTTTTATGAAAAGGGCTATTTATAGAAAATGACATATTTTTTACCTGACAAAAATTTTAAATATACTATCTTATCACCTGATCGTTCTATTTAAGACTTATGATAATACAAGTTTTACGATCCTCCATTTTGTATAGCAAAATTTGATATAGACATAAACAAAAAGTAAGTTTTAATATTTCATCATGTGTTGGAGTATCTTGATACTCCTACAATATATGTTTATTGTTGAATATATAATTTATTTGTACGAGCGTCAGAAACATGTAGAATTTCACATCTCTGGATTATTTAAACGTCATTCTCTAATCGGATTTATAAACTTTTCTTTTTTTGTGTATATTCTCTGAGACTGGCTGCGACAAAGGAATCATTTTGGTCTTCTTTAAAAAGTTTTCTGAGAAATCATAATTTAACTAAAGCATGTGCAATGAAAATGAAACTATGTTACTAAGGAGGAATTTTTATCATAAGTGTAATTTTTGTCGTCTTATTAAAATTTGTCGCACGATAATCTTTGTGATAATGACTTCGGAATTGTCGTATCATAATCATAAGTGAACAAATTACGATTATACATACGAATGTTTGTGAAAAGAGCTCCTGTTGACTATAAAACTATTAATAGAAAATGACAAAATTTTTACCTGACAAAAAATATATACTATCGTTCTATTTAAATGTTACGATAATACAAGTTTTACGAGGCTCCATTTAGTATAACAAAATTGGATATACGCCTACACAAAAGGTACGTCTTAGCATTTCATACTGTGCTTGAGTATCTTGGTACTCCCAGCAAGAGGAATAATAGTGTAAAGGGTGTTAGTTGATAACAACTAGATTATTGTGATGTGTATAACAATTACCTTTGACTCCAAGCCAATTTTATAGTATTTAGCCTTCCAGAGCTCAAGAATAGTGGTGTTTGTGTTTATCATATTCTATTTTTCTGTGCAGAGTTTTCCCGACCATTTTGTCCTTTTCTCTTTTTATTGGGGGGGGGGGGGG
>MJUT01054502.1:423358-443177 GCA_002080005.1 Gigantidas platifrons
ACTACTTGTTATAAATGCTGACATATTTCTGTGTCTTAAGTGTAATGTTAGATAGTTCCTCATGTTCATTTACATCTATATCATGTCTTCTTACTATTTGTTATAAATGCTGACATATTTCTGTGTCTTAGGTGTAATGTTAGATAGTTCCTCATGTTCATTTACATCTATATCATTTCTTCTTATTATTTGTTATAAATGCTGACATATTTCTGTGTCTTAAGTGTAATGTTAGATAGTTCCTCATGTTCATTTACATCTATATCATTTCTTCTTACTATTTGTTATAAATGCTGACATATTTCTGTGTCTTAAGTGTAATGTTAGATAGTTCCTCATGTTCATTTACCTCTATATCATTTCTTCTTACTACTTGTTATAAATGCTGACATATTTCTGTGTCTTAAGTGTAATGTTAGATAGTTCCTCATGTTCATTTACATCTATATCATTTATTCTTACTACTTGTAATAAATGCTGACATATTTCTGTGTTTTAAGTGTAATGTTAGATAGTTCCTCATGTTCATTTACATCTATGTCATTCCTTCTTACTACTTGTTATAAATGCTGACATATTTCTGTGTCTTAAGTGTAATGTTAGATAGTTCCTCATGTTCATTTACATCTATATTATTTCTTCTTACTACTTGTTATAAATGCTGACATATTTCTGTGTTTTAAGTGTAATGTTAGATAGTTCCTCATGTTCATTTACATCTATATCATTTCTTCTGACTACTTGTTATAAATGCTGACATATTTCTGTGTCTTAAGTGTAATGTTAGATAGTTCCTCATGTTCATTTACATCTATGTCATTTCTTCTGACTACTTGTTATAAATGCTGACATATTTCTGGGTCTTAAGTGTAATGTTAGATAGTTCCTCATGTTCATGTACATCTATGTCATTTCGTCTTACTACTTGTTATAAATGCTGACATATTTCTTTCTTTCCTTTTCAGGAGTTTTACGGACATTATTTGATACATTATATGATGAGGACATTATTTCTGATGATGCCTTTAATAAGTGGGAAACAAGTAAAGACCCTGCAGAACAGGAGGGCAAAGGTGTAGCAATGAAACAACTTGCTCAATTCTTTACGTGGCTACGGGAAGCCGATGACGAGGTGGATAGCTGAGTGTTGCTTAATTTTAGTCATATTTATTTCTATTTAGAGACTACTGCTACGCCTACTGCTATTGTGTGTCTGTTCTGATAAAAAAACCCATTTCTTTCTGTCTGAAATTGAAATAGAATGGCAACAATATGAACACTACAACAGTGGCTTGATCATGGAATCCTAATTAAACAATGTCGTGATCATGCATGTATGAAATCGGACGTCTTCACATAATCGGCAATTATTATATGTTCTATCATGGATACGGTTGTATAAAATTGATACCTGTGCATGTGTACGAAGTTTAAATTATTTATTGAAGTGCGTGAGTGATCATGCAGTCTCTATATATAATTGCATCATAATGCCATATTTTACGGAAATTTTTACATGATGTGGAAATTGTTGACAAAAAAACTGTTTCATAACTTGTCGCTCAACTGCCTTTGATGACATTTTTATTTGAAGGAAATTAATGATTATCTCCCCTGATTTGTAAAGTTCTGTGAAGTGCTATATATTGACACTGGAACTTTCTAAAAGTGCATTGATATATAACATTCAGTGGAGCTAACTCTTTAAGGCATATGATGCTACTAGCTTATTCGTATGACCTTTGTCATGTTGTTGATCATATGAAACTGAAAATTGTCACCAGTGATTAATAATGCATGAGCACGTGTGCATAATTGTTATACATGCAATTTACATATTTTGTGTTATATATGCAAATGAATCCTTCTTTTTGTCTTGTGATCAATTATTATTCATGAAAGATAAATATTATTTATGTTAATTTATTTTTCTTGAAAATAAGGAATTTATGTGTAATTGTTGAGAATTTGTTTTGTTAATTTACCAAATTGCTTCATGATTTAATATTTCTTGTTTTCTAGCTTTGAATGTATGTATTTCAGAGCTGCTGATTTAAGTGTGTGATGTACACACGAAAAAAATATTGTTTTCAGCAAGAACGTAAAAACCAAGCCTAAGATGCTTTTTTTTTTACCTTTCATGACTCTGATGAATGAAAATAATTATAAAAAAACCAGGGGGTGTAAATAAAACTGAGATTGAATCTTTGATATTTGTTTTGTTCATTTTTGTACATGTATATTGGATTGATGAGCCATATACAGGTGATTATTAGTTTTGCAGAAACCAACGAGCCTTTCTAAGGGGTACACCAACTTGTACATTGTGTAATTTTATGAAATTATATTTATCTCCCCTGAGCTTGTAAACTCGATATGAATTTTCCTAGTATGATATTCCAAACATTTGGTTTTCGTGCGTATTGAGTCCAAGCTGGCCACCGAAGTTAAAAATAGAAAGCTCATTAAACCCAAATATTACATGAATGAATGATCATTGGATGGTCATGGAAAACAGTTTTAAATTGCCAAAAGGGTAATCTGAAGCTGTTATTCAACGGACACAATACAGTGGCCAACATAACACTACACAGAAAACAGGATCATTATGGGTGGGAACTAGGGTGCTTTGGAAGGGTAAGCCGTTTTGGTGCCAGTCTGAATATTGCACCCCAGGTCCTAGTTTAACATGGGCGTGAATGGTCCTCTCACAATTATGATTTTAAATTTGGTCTGAAAAGGCAAGGTGGGACTTTAAGGAAAATATAAAAGTTGAGCTCAAACTGCACACGATATTATCTTGTAGTTTAGTTTCTCTAGATGGGTGTCTCTGAAAACAATTTATCTTTGAACCTTTAGGTTATTGGGGAAATTGTTTCACATAAAATGTGGTTCCTGGAAGAAGTTGTATTTTGATGATAGTTTAAAAAAAAGGATATTGGTTATAATGGCAGGTACAAAGGGTCATATGAGCTATTTCCATCACTTGACATCAGTCTTTAAACTTTTCACATTTGTCTTCAGATCTGCTGAACCAAACTTAGTAGGTCCTTGGGTATATGAAATTCAAATTTATTCCTCCAGGGGGAGGATTTAAAAGGAGAAAATTAATTAAATCTTCTCAATAACCAGCAATCAAAATTCTAAAATAGTTGATGGGTAGCATCATGGTGATATGTAATTTAAATTCGTTCAAATGAAGTTCCAGAGGCCGGGTACAAAGTTTAACAGCATTGTATAAAATTAAAACAACATTTATTTCTTAAGAAAAACACAAAGAAAGATTCCAGGGTCTATGGGATCCACAAGGTGCAATGGATAAAATAAATATGTATATTCATGAACAACACAGGAAAATGTAATTGATTTTATTTGAAGTTTCCTTGTGAAAGATACACATCTGTGGTGTAATGGTTAACATGTTTTTCTCAAGTGTGGTAGGTCGTGGGTTCAGTCGTGTCAACCCAAAGACAATGAAATTGGTATTTGTTGCTTCTCCGCTAAGCATGCAGTATTAAGGAGAGAGAGCTAAAACTGGTTGGCTCCGAATCTGGATAATTATCTGAGTGGGGCGACATGTCTACCTGCACACTGTTGTTACAGTGACCTATCACTATACAAATCCAACTAAGAGTGTTGGTCTAGTACAAAGCAGACCTCATCTGACATCATCTCATTGCAAATTGACTTGTTCTCACCATGATGTAGCTGAGTTGGGGTTAAAACAACAATAACTCGCTCTTTGTGAATTATAAATTCAGCCTTGTGCAAATTATTGACCCAGGTTATATTGGGTCTAAGCCCAAGGAGTCCACATTCCTGCACGACTACAGTAATATTGTATATTGTTTGAATTACTAATGTGGTAAGCATATTCAAGCTTGTACAAATAAAGACGCCCATGGTTTATGGATAGTTGCCAACTACCCTGATTTCGGCAGAGCTTCTCTGAATTTTATGGCCTTAATCCTACCTCCGATTTAATTTGCGTGTATTCCGACTTGTTCAAAATCAGAAATTTTTGGGTGGTTGGACCGTTCCTTTCCAGTATTTACTGAATTAAAACGCGCGAGACTTCCGAAAGTAGTATTAACATCATGGCAGATAACTTTCAATTGCTAAAGAAAAGGAATGCATATATTGTCTATTCTTAAATGTTATTGAAGAAACGCAACATTATTTCTGTCATTAATCAAGTATGTAATGGGAGAAACACATGCAATATGTGCTTTTAGTACCATGGATGTCAGATGGCGAGAATGGTAATCTTAATAAGCACAAGGATCATGAAAGGAAATCACGTTGATTTGGCAAATAAGACTGTTTTCAAACTCAATAATAGCAAACACTGATGTTTGTAAATTATTTTTAACTAGCATGATGTAAAAACTGCAGTGATGCCTTGAGGCTTGACATGAACTTATATGTAACAAACTTTGAAATCAAATTTAAATACTGCTGAGTGGAGGATTTGGTTTCTCTTGAAGAAACTAAATATCTGCTCAGACATATTCACCTTCATATTTACAAAATCCATACAATTGGGTAAAGTACCATCAGACTGGGACCATGCAAAGGCAACACCTGTTCAAAAAGGGGGACAAACACCACCTTAACAATTATAGACCTATATCATTAACTTGTATCTGTGTAAATTACTTGAACACATACTAGCAAGCAACATGATGAAACATCTCGAGTCTTAGCAATTTATTATTTGAACTTCAACATTGTGAGTTGCATATTATATCTTTGATTCATCAGCTTACATACAATAATGACAAACATATACAAACTGACCTTAAAATCATGGATTTCATAAAAGTACCACACAAGAAACTATTGAACACACTCAAATACTAGTGCATCTCACAACAAGCAATAAATTGGATTGCATCATTCCTGTCAAACAGAACTTGAAACAGTAACACTAGAAAATAGTCCAGTCACAATTTTGAAAAAGACGTTTAGTTTTCGAGTTTAATGCACCCACCGGACATGAAGCTAATTTTTGTTTTAAATGAAAGTAAAATGATTATATTTCATGTTTTAAGCTGTCGTCACAAAATCGTACGGTACCATTTTTGTTAATTTAACATTAATTTTCAAATTTCATTGTAATTAACTGATACATGTACTACTGCAGAAAACCATATATTCTTTGCAAATGTACTTTTGAAAATAAATACATGCGTTTTATTTACGCAATGACAACACTGCAAATAACAATAATGCAGTTTTCTAATATAATTTGAGATTTTGTACGTTTTATTAAATTTTTGTCTACATTGAGTGTAAACTTTGTACTTAGTGTTAAAGAGTTTGCAAATTATATTCCGATTTTAAATGTTTTAAATAGTATTGACAGTGTCAATTGCATTTCACAATAAGATCGATTCGCGGAAACATCGGAAAGTGTATTTTTTATTTTTTATTTAAATTGCTATTGTTTTCCGGAATTGATTGCTCATCATCTACCGAAATGTGTTCCGTATACTAATCACCCCGAATCCCTCTGTACATTATCACGCATTACTCGGTTACTGCGATGAGATGAGTTAATAAAGTCAACGTTGTGAGCGAATATTGTATCTGTGTTGACATTAAAGCAAAGTAGTTGGACTCTGTTACATGTACCATGGAATAGATTACTTATTTCGTTGAAATTAAAGTTTTTTTAAGACATGTCTGATCACCAAAGTCCTGTTAAAGTAGTCGAAAGAGGGAAGGTCGTCTATTAATTGGAAACGCTGTGTTATATGCCAGGTATTTTCGTCAGAGCAATTAAATAGTTCAACAAGTAACGACAGGTTTTACACTTATCTCTGTCATAGTTAAACGTAAAGATGAGGTTTATAGGATATTAGTTGACGAGTTTAAGACAATTGAAAATGTACACACAGAACAAATTCAATATCATAGAAGTTGTTACAAGTCTTTTATACATATATATATATATATACACATATTAGTAAACACAATTTGTCAGCCTCTGCATTTTCTACTACCGCTGAATATATTATATCAGTGAGTAGTATTGTTCTTACTAGGTCCAGTAGATCTTCTGATATAGACTGGTCTGTATGCGTGTTCTGTTAATGCAAGACATGTAAACGAGACAACAAAAATATACAAACGATTACATCCGATGAGAGAACAAAATGACTTTTGAACATGGCAACACTGACCGATGATGGCGAAATGGTATACATAATTACTAATGATGGGTTTGCAGAGAATGCAGTATATCATGCTACCTGTATGACAAATTACTTACTTTACTCAAAACACTTAAGGACGACAGTGAAGACCATTTAACATCTGAACATGATAACTTATTTCAATCCTTTATTTCAACTATCAAAGATGACTTGCTAACTCACAAAAAGATATTCACTTTAGCCCAACTGCTAGAACTTTTTTCTGAATTTCTGCCCTTTGATGGAAAGGAAAGTGACACATCACAGAGACTACAACCGAAATTAGAAAGACATTTTGGTGATTTAATAACAATACAACCACAGCAGGGTCAGGATATTCAAACCTTATTTATAGCAGTGCCATCTCAACTCCTGAAGCTATTGTTGCTGCTACACGCATCAAAGCAGACATGCATTCGGCAATTGTTCATGATTTGAGCAATGTAGCCCATATATGTGATGAATGTCAAATTTTACATTCTGTCGTCTGCATTTTGAGAAGGCAAATCAGCGACATTACCATTTCGGATGACGAATACCCTGCCCCTGAAGAGGTCTCAATATTAAATTATGATGCTAAGCTTCCTTCCTCTATGAAAACTTTCATGCTGGATGATTCTGCCTTCGAGTCAGCAAACAATAGCACTTCTGTTCTAATAGGAAAGCTTCGAAAATGTTTATCCTTTGCAGAATGCATTGTGTCTGTAAGCAAAAACAAATTTACTTCTTTCCATTTGGGGCTCGCATTACAGGTTTACCACATTTATGGTTATAAAAATCTGATTGAGATCTTGCAGAGTCATCGGTAGTGTGCATCTTACCACGAGGTAAGACACTATCTTAAAAGCGTTGCTGACCATGAAATTAAAAATATCGAACAAGGGTCATATCTTCCTCATGGAATCATTTCAACCAATGGTGAGACCAACCTTATCCAGGAATGAACAGATAATGTTGACATTAACACAGAAACCATTGACGAAAAAGACACCTTCCATTCAATTGCTAGAGCTGTGTTTCAAGTGTAATCGTCCCCTGACAGGCCTACTGTTGGTCCAATCAAACGCTCATCAGATCGTCCCCTTCATATAACCGAGGCATCATCTAACATCATTGCATGTCTTCCTTTCAAGAAGCCAAAGGAACGAGTAGAACCTGTCCGCTGATGCATATTCCCAAACTTTGTTCTGTCAGGTAAACAATGTAGAAACACCAAATTTAGTTGGGTATTATTGAGACTTCTTTCACGAATTTTATCGAACTTCCTATCTCAAGTCAGCTTGTCACAGACCAACATATAATTTCGTTTTGGACAAGCTATTTTCGCGTGACATCTAAAAGTAGTCCCTCCTTTAGTAAGGTTGCCTAGCCACCGATTGTAGATGCAAAGCCAACTGACATGAGAGGCGTTTGAAGATACCAAAGGGGCAATCAAAATCAGTCAATCAACGAATAAGCAACACAATGGCGAAAAGGAACAGGACTAAAGGATAAACAACGATCAGCAAAAGATACGCATAAAACTAAATATCGATTAACTCGAATCCCACTAAAACCTGGGATGAACTCAGGTGCGCCTGAAGGGTAAGCAGTCTTGCTGCACTAGTTGCAACCGTCATGTTAATCTACTTACAAACCCGGTGATAAGTCATGAATTAGGAAAGGACCATGAAGTGCTTACGTCAAGTGGAACATATCCGTGGTCATTACGCTTACATGTTTCGTTCAACCTTTCTGCACCAAATATTCAACTATGGACGTTTCTGTAAACTTGTAGAAAACGAACAAATACTTACATATGCCTGGTTGGGTGGGAGGGTGGAGGGTGGGTGCGAGCTATGATATAATTTGGATAAATTATAATATATCATTTTATATCAATTTTTATACCAGTTCTTTGTAATTAAGTAAATTATTTTTTCCCGTCTATATTAAGATGTTTGATTATGTAAATTGTGGGTCACATCGCGATTGTTATTTGTAGAAAATAGACATTTTCGGAATCTTACTCAATACATTAAAATAATGGAAATGTGGAAAAAAAAGTTAAACTATATATTTTTTCAAGATTTTGTCCAATATATTCTGCTAATTTCGCTTATTTCGTCTATTTCATTTTGTGAAGTAATTTCTTCATTTTCGTTTAATGAAATTCGTTGGCGTTACAGAGTTTGTTTCCTGGGTAAAGTTTGTTAGTGTGGTTTCTATGGTTACCGTTTCCACCGTTATCATTGAAACTATTTATGACATTACATGACCTTAACCGATTTTGGCTGTCCTGTTTAGGCCCGTTGGGTTTTCTCTCCCAAAACTTCTAAATTAATTGATATCCAATCTTTTGACTTTGATCGTACCTGATGCAGGTTGTTTTTCAAGAACGCGTCCTGCGCACTAAACTAAATATCTACGTTTTTTTCTTTAGTGAAATCTTTCAGACAAAGTGTCAAAATGTCAATAAATATATATAAATATATATATTGTAGGAAATGGTGAAAAACTACCAATTGTGATCCTTGTAGAGAACAAGGGAACATAACAGATGGACCAAGCTGGTGTCCAAACTGTGAGGAAAAGTTGTGTAATGGCTGTGCGTCACATCACAGATCATTTAAAGCTACAAAATCCCACAAAGTATTGGACATCAACTTGATAACAGAATTTCGTTCAGCATTTCAACCAATCAGTTCTGTGATCAACATTGCAATATCCAAATTGAATATTTCTGTACCCACTATGACGTCATTTTGTTTCGTGCATGTTTAGCTGATGGCCACAGATCGTGCAAAGATGTCGTTGTTTTAGATATAGCTTGTGCAAGTTCGAAGACAACCGTGTTAAAAGAGGCCGATAGAGAAACGAAACATGTCATTGAAACTTTGGTTGGTTTTGTAAATGGAATAGAAACTAATAGATCATCGTTAGACAAAGAATGCAGTCAGATCGAAATGAAATAGCATTAGAAAAATCGAAAGCTATTGGTCGTTTAAATGAGCGTTAAAAGAGTCTTAAAACCAAGCTTCATAGATTAAGGGATAAGAATGAAGTAATAATGACGCACGAGTTGGGGAAAATTAAGGATATAAATAGCCAAGCAAAGAAACGTCTTAAGCAAGTCCAGTTGGTTGAGAAACATGGCACAGATAAACAATCGTTTCTGTTGGCGTACGAATTGCGCAAGATTTTACCGGAAACAGAGAAATGTATCACAGAGCTATCGATGACAAAAAAAATTATTCAATTACATTTCAAAAGTAATAAAGGTATAGAGCCATCAGTTTCAACATTAGGAGAAATAACTGAAACGCGCAAGGAAAGTGGAATGCTTTACTACTGTCAATTAAAACAACAACAGGCTCAGCTACCCGTTGTCAAGGAGAAGATACCAATTGAGAACTTTCAGGTCAGTCATAGATATCAGACTATTTGTACCAACGTGCTAGGTATGATAGCTACAGATGATGGTAGGCTGCTACTTTGTGACTATTCAGGAATAGATGAAGGCGTTGTTGTCTATGGTGAAAACGGCAAACACATCAAGACGATGAAACTTAAAGACCCCTTTGATATTGCCTTCATACCACGAACCACGTACGTTGTTACATTGCCAGACGTACATTCCATACAATTTATTAACAAAGATTTGACTCTAGATAAACGCGTTAAAGTCAAATGCACTAACTATATACACAATGATGCATACGTTGTAGCTATATCACACCTATATATATATATATCGGTAAATACAAGAAAATATTAGTGCTAAACTTCAATGGAATATGACTTCGGGAAATATCAATAGATCTAATTACTTTTATTTTTCATATAACTGTTGGACATGATAGCAAAATATACGTGACTGATAGTAATGGTACATTATGTTCCATTGAAGACGAAACTGGGAATGTTAGAGACAAACTACCAGTCCTGAAACATTGAATAGTATGGGTAATCTTGTGATGGACACAAGCAGAAACGTTTATTCTCCGGATAGAAAATCCAACTGTGTTTGCAAATTATCGAGTGATCTTAACCTCAACAAAATTATCACAGATTCTGAATTCCACAATACCTATGCAATCTGATTTAACAAAAACTGCTCTAAATTATTCGTAGCAAACAACCGAGGGAAGTCGATCATAGTATTTAACTGTACATAGTGAAGGGAGTTAAATGTACTCAACATATGATATTGTCTACATACTTTTAAATTTAAACGAATATACTGAACATGTTTCTGATATTAATGTTTATTAGTCGTACATAAGAAGAGTTTGAAGATACCAAAGAGGTAATCATAATCCGTTAATCGAAGTTGAACATACAACATAAAGGCCAAACGAATAAAGGGAAAGGGACAAACAACGATCTACAAAACATACACATCAAGCTAAACATAGAGTAACACGAACCCCACTTAAAAACGATAGAGAACGCAGGTGTTCCGGAAGGGTAGGCAGTTCCTGTGCCACTAGTGGCACCCCTCGTGTTAATTTAGCTACAAATCCCATGATAAGTCATGAATGCTTGCATTTCAAAACATTCGCTTAACACAGCTAACGAAAATTATTTACTGTTGGAGATTTGAGTGTAGAAAAGAAAGTGGGAAAATATTACGTAGTTATTCAAAATGTGATGCATTTCGGAAATTTTAGAGCTCTATTGAAAAAAATTGCCGATATATTTTTTCAGACACTTTTTCGATGCAACGCTTGTATTGTTTTTTTTTCTTCAAATCTGTCGCATTTAGTAGTATGGAAGTAAGGATATGTCCAGGGGTGCAGGGTAGTCTGTAAATGAAGGAGGGGGTGCATAAGTTGTATAAGAATATCAGTAACCAGTTTGAATATTCACACCAAGTAAAACCAATCATCTTAGTTGATGTCACACAAAATTAATACTTAAAGATAACCCTATTAATATGAAAATGATCCCATTATGTGTGTTTACGTTTTTGGGTCAGTGTTGTGATGTCCGTTAGGAATTCCGCATTAAAACGATTTTGGGAATATTTTAAGAAAGAAATAGTGTTGCTGGACATCTATCTGAAAATAATAAAAACATCAGAAAGTTGGTTTATCAAGATTATAAATATTGTATAAATGTATTCTCTTAAAAACAAATGTTAATGGACACCAGCAAAGAAAACTTAAGCAAGACGCAAAGGACAACATGACCTTATGACTCCTTAAGGAAAGATTGAAGATACCAATCAGATAATCAGGAGTTGCAAGAAGGACGGACAAATGGAAAAGGACGAACAATGTTACATAGACATATGCAATAATTAAGGCTTCCATGAAAAACAACATTGCGTGTGATAGCGACACTAACAATATGATATGTCTAATCTAGTGATAATCAACAAATCAGTCTGTTATGTAAGCTGTGAGAATCTGAAATTGAACAATACATTTAATATTAAATGTCCGAAATTAGATGATCAGATGTCGATCTTTATAAGGAATAATTATACACAAGAAGCTTAAGGCAACATTATTGTTATGATCTCTATGACTAAATAATGTTAATAGAGAGAACAACTACTTCATAAAATATTGGACCGTACAATTTCCATTTTGTAAGTTAAGACTTGACATAATTATGGCAAGGAATATGACTGAGTCGAGGAAGATGATATGTTCCATTTGTCGTAATCACAATCCGGTCCTTCCCTAATTAATAACTTATAACTGGGTTTGTAACCAGAGTAGCACGACTGGTTCAACATGTGGAGCAGGAACTGCTTACATTTCCTGAATCATCTGAGTTCACACCGGTTTTTATAGGGATTCGTGTCGCTTGACCTTAAATATTCGGTGAAAAGTTTTGTAGATCGTTGTTTGTTCTTTTCTGTTCTTATATTTATTGTTTTTGATTACCCCTTTGCTATCTTCAAACTTTTCTTAAGCTACATAAAAAAGATCTGCGTCAATTTGAGTATATTTTCTGTTGAAATATGATTTTGTTTCGTACTAAGCATGAACTGAATCTAAACAGGACTCTAATGTATATACGCTGGGAGGTTAATTGTAAAATTGGTATAGTAATTTTAGATGTCAAACTTTCTAGTGGTCTGTATATACATCTATTATGCATAATATCAATATAATTAAAATTTGATGCTTGGTGTTTTATCTTCTTTATTGTTTTGTTTTCTTGTGTGAAAACCACTAACATCTAACAACATGGAGTCATGTCAGGTAGTATTTCATTTTGATCGTCCAATCATATGCAAGAAGGTAAAAATATAGACCAATGAGACGACATCTCTCAGATTGTGTTCGCATTTTATTGATAGGCTCATTGATCATTGATTGGTAGGTAGATTTAACATAGGAATCCTGACGTGACCCATCCTCCTTTGCAGGATATCGTTGGATATTAAGTGCATCGGGAATTACTTGCCTCTACATGATTGAAAGATGAAATCCAAATCTTAAGGTGGTACCTAACAATACAGGGAGATAACTCTTTAAAATCAGTTGAACGTTTTGATCATATGATGTTTGTATGCAGATTTGAAGCATCTCGGTGATGAAAACCACAGAGAGAAAAGCTGCTATGTGGCTAGTGAATTTATAGCTCTGATTCTGTTGGTTGGAATTTGCTAAAATTTTGATATTTATTACAGTGGAAATATTTAAACGCACTGACAAACAAATAAGAAAATTAAACGAGCAGAACAATTTTGGGATCAGGTGTTGAGTATCACCTTCATTTGGGTTATTTCAGAAGATTGGAGAGACACATTTTCATTAATAAATTTGCTTTCAGACGTTTAAATTTTACTACATGGAAAAATAGTTACTTTAAACATATTGTATTGTCATATAAAACAAGACAAATGAATACGACACAAGTTGTAAACTTATGAAGTCTTTTCCGGTACATATAAACACTAGCAAAGACAATATATTACAAATACAGGTAATATGAACAACTACCATAGCAAAAATTGAAGATAACATAACAGGACAAATAGCTTTAAATCATGGAATATGGTGTGATTTACTTTCAATTTGACCAAATCTATAACTACTAAATTTACGAAGTTTTTTTTCTAACCAAATCTCCTCTGAAAGAATGAAAATATTTTAAATATATATGTGCATCGTCCTTGATAAATCTCAATTTTGGTTGTTGTCAGTTCAATATTATTAATTACCAGCAAAATAATTCCGTACCTCGGTCAATGGGGTTCTCAATTAATATTTCTCATGCACAATAGCAACTTTTGCCCATGCTGAAAACAGTATGACAATCGCAAAGACAAAAATAAAAAACAACAAACAAATTTTTAAAAAATGTGGACGCATTCTCTTAAATCAAAGGAAAATACCCACAGGGACCTTGAAGATGCGTTCTGGCAAGTGCAAAATGTATTGTGTGCATGTTTGACAGATAATATTCAACATATTCTTTTCTAGCTTCTGAACTGTCGATCGAGAAAAAATATATATTAGACTAGTAGCATGTGCATCGTAATTCCCATTTTAGTTGTTGTCAGTTGCATAGCCGTCAATGGGATTTGCAATTAATAATTCGCAATAGCGACCCCCCACTCTCCCCAACGTGTGAAAAACAGAAATATCTTATGCGGTAAAAAAACAAACAAATTCAAAAAGTGAGCATATTCTCTTTATTTACAGATAATATAAAACACGGGGTTTTCTATAGCCACTTCTCCTCTGAACTAGCGATCGAGGAAAAAAATTAAGATACAGGCAGCCTGTGTATCGCACGTGATAAATCCCCATTTTGATTGTTGTCAGTTGCATAGCACGTCAATGGGATTTGCAATTAATATTTCGCATGCGTAAAAAACAGAAATATCCTCATATGGTTTAATTATGTACTAACTGCATTACATGACAACTGTATGATTCTGTTTGATAAAGGCCTTTTACTGGAACAGTAACAATTGTACACCTGCGTGAATTAAAGTTGTAATAAGAAACCGTGTACGTGATGTAAAAGGGTGAAATTTGATTTGAATACTGCAATCTGATTGGCTGATCCGCCTGGAGAAAATTTTGGTGATACTTGATAACCTGGGTTGGTATTGTGTCTTCACCAACATATTCATTCGCCAACGATATATTCAAATAGTCCCATGAAATAATCGTAATTAAAATCGGGGAATCATTAAATGTTGATGTAAAAATTAAATTATAGGAAATATTTGAAATTTTTGAACTGGGCATACTTGTATAACCTGGTTTGGAGCAGCTTATGCTTTTCATAAACCGCTCCGTGGTTTAACCCAAACTGCCCTAAACCAGGTTATATCGTATAACCTGTTCAAAAATTTCAAATATTCCTAAAATAAATTGAAAAACAAATAACACATCGTCGGAACAGTTCCATAATTCAATGGAAAAATCATAGAAATAGGCACATTTGATATCTCTAACACACATATACATGACCACTCACTTTCTTGTCTTCGTACAGTGAATAAGAAGTGACGGGGATAAACTAGTAGCTATGTATATACAAATGTATACGAAATCGCTAATAAATCAAACTCATTAACATGTTTGATACAAAAAATATATTCCTCTTCCTGTAGGTTGGATTTACAACTACCTATATGCAATCGGTTCCTATCATCACTGAAGTTGTGAATTCGAATCCCGCTCAGCCGAGGCGTACTCGATACAACATTATGTGATAAAGTCCGTGCGACATGTATGTGGGTTTTTCGGGGCACTTTTGGTTCCTTCAAAAAATAAACCACCATGATATAACTGAAATATTGTTGAAAATGGCGTTTAAAACCATAATCATAGTCCTCTGCCTGTAAAATTGTATTACCCAACAATTTATTATTCGACAACAAACAAGTCAATAGTATTAGTATTTGTTATAGTAAGGTAATTATCCATGACTTTAATGTTAGTCATATGGCATGCTACGTAAATAAAATTCATCGTGTGTTACTATATATAGGTTTTTTTATACTATTTTGAGCAGTTTGTTTTGTAGATCATTGTTTGTCTTTTTGTACCTTTTCTTTTGGTCATTGTGTTGTCTGTCCTTCCTCGATTTACGGATTCTAATTACCCCTTTGTTATCTTCAAACTCTTCTCGTTACTATATATAGCTATTTAAAGCAGTTTTTTGTAGAATTAAGAAACATGTACGATTTACACGATGGCTAATCATACAAAACTTTTCAATACGGAGCCATCGTCTTTCCGCTAATCTGTATAATAGCATAGAAACTAACAAGTGCTAATATTAAAATTAATAAATTAATCAGCGTGCAAATTTTATGTGGGATGTGATTAATAGGTAAATTGAAAAACGGACGTCAAAGAAAACACTTTGTGAATGTAACTATTTTACTTAAACACAACTGATAAAATGAATTATCAAACATGGATAATATTTCTAATGCATGTAAATTATAATGATCTATAATAATTGTCATTACTTAATTTGAGTCATTCGTCATCGTCCACGTGTTGTCACTATTGGTGGACGTCTTTAGGGGGGTCTATCTGAAGCAAGGTCGGGGGGAAATCTATTCATCAATTTCCTCTGTACGCAAACCCTACCCAATCATATTTTGTTCAGTTATTGTTGACCGATTCATATATTAGATAAAAATCCAAAATAATCATGCAAACATAATCATATACCGATTTTTTACCATATCGGATTTGATTACTCAATGACGACAGTGGCAATTGGTTTATTGTTCCAGCATGATTTCGCAAAACATTTCAAATATCAAAAGGATCATATATATTGTAACCTATTGTCACTTCTGATTTTCAATTGGACGGCTTGTTTTTGTACTTGCAGACGTGATAGAAGACACGTTGCTATGTCAACAATGTCATCTTGGTGATTTTGTTGTTAGTAGATAAATAAATAAATCCGTCTCTTGTTGTACATTCTTTATTTGTCTTCGACTATTCAACGATATATTAATAATTTGTACAACATTTGCTTGACACTGCAAAAGCCGGGGTGGCTCAGTGAGTTAGGTAGTTGGATTACCTAATAACTCATACAGACCTCTCACTAATACGGAGTGAGTTCGCACCCGGCTTTGTAAATTACAAATGGTGCACTCGACTCGCCGCCGCAAGTGATAAAGTTTACCAGTTGCTGGTTCATTGTCGGTGGTTCTCTCGCGGTACTCCGGCTTTTTCCACCACTAAAACTGGTCGCCATGATTGTTGATTTGCAATTCTGACCCTAAAAATAACCGACCAATCAAATCGCACGTAGGAATTCACCCTCGCACTGACATGTAAACATGATGGAGAACGTTATCGTAGACTGAAAATTCTGTGAAGCATTGCTTTAAAGTTGCAGATAGGTAAAGATGATGACAAAAAGGAACCGGAATATCAAAAATATATGTATTATGCTTCAAATGAGTACCAATATTATGGCTAATCAGGTCAAGGCACCAATGCAAAACTATTTTGAAAAAGTGTTGTGTGAAAATTTGACATTTGAGACTCCTCCCTTGTGGTTTTTTAGAGTTGTCGAGGGATAAAAAAATCGTAACAAGCCCCTGTGGTTCATTTGCTTCATTTGTGGTACGATAACCTTTGCAATAATGACTTCGAAATTGTCGTATTATAAATCATAAGTGAACAAATTACGATTATACATACGCATTTTTGTGATAATTAAACTATTAATAGAAAATGACATCATTTTTACTTGACAAAAATATATATACTATCTTGTTACCTGATCGTTCTATTTAAAGTGGCATTATCTGCCAAAATCGTAAATTTTTGTTACCCATAAAAACTATCAGAAATGATTGATGCCTTAATAAAACGTATTTCTGTAACTTATAAATGTTATGAAATGTACCAGGAGAAAAAGGTGCAACTGCTCGTGTTTTGAGATCGATCAAGAAATGAACGCTATCTTATTGATTATCGGCATTGTTTACGGAGTTTGCCAAATCGTCATTAAGTTAGTACAACAATGCACTTATTTTTTATTTTCTGTGAATCTGCTTTTAGTCGGCGTTAATTACGAACACAGAACCATGCAAGTTTGCAGTTAATAAGCGACAAAATACAAATTATTCGTTTTTACCTGTCACTAGTAAGGTCAGTTGCATACGGAGAAAGCGAGGTCAAATTATTTGCTTGCAAGGCAATAATAAATTGATGGTATTTTTCGTTCTCAAAAGGCGAAAAGTGGTACGATAAGCTGTTTAATGTGAAATACTTACCTTTATTTCTTCATTTTAAAGCTATTTACCAATTTCCAATACATGTAGATTGTTTTGGTTAAAATCGTAGCTAATGCTCCTTTAAATAGCACAAGTTTTACGAGCCTCCATTTTGTATAAAAAATTGGATATAGGCCTACACAAAAGGTAAGTCTTAGCATTTCATACTGTGTTTGAGTATCTTGGTACTCCCAGCAGTAGGAATAATAATGTAAAGGGTGTTAGCTGATACAACAAGATTAGTGTCATGTGTATAACAATGATTGACCTTTGAATCCAAACCAATGTTATAGTACTTAGCCTTCCAGAGCTCCAGAGTTCACCCCTGGTTTAGTAGTGTTCGTGTTGCTCACATTCTATTTTTCTGTGCAGTGTTTTGCCGACCATTTTGTCATTTTCTATTTTTCTATTTTTCTTTTTTGGGGGGGGGGGTTATTACGTTATTATCTGTCCTTATATTGACGGCTTCTCAATACCCCTTTTGGCATGTTCAAACTTTTTTTGCTAATAGATTTACTATTTGCAGTGTTGCAATATTCTGGCGAGTATCTTTAAGCTTACATGTTTCATTCAAACTTTCTACACAAAATATTAAATCATATATGTTTCAATAAACTTGTGGAAAGCGAACAAATACTAATATATGACCCAAAAGGAACAATGTTGGTAGGAAGATTGGCCACAGTTCACCAAACATTTGAACAGCCACTGTCTGAATTCCCGGAGATGAAGTGTTGTACCAAAATACAAATGATTGATGTCAGTACGTCCCTTTACTGGCTCAAGATCTAGAATTCAGTAGACGAATTGTGTCGTCGTGGGAAGGAGGTGGAAGGGTTTTTGTCGTCATTACTCCCCCAGTTTCTGGCGGTTTTTGTTTATATGGCTCGCTATTTTTTCCCGCCATTACTGTGTGTGTGTGGGGGGGGGAGGGGGTGCTATGAGCTAATTATAAAATTATAATATATGTATGTCATTTTATATCAATTTGTATACCAATTCTATGTAACTAGTAATTGTCTTTTTTCCAGTTTCTATTAAGATCTTTGATTATCGACCATTTGGTAAATTGTGGGTCACATCGAGATTGTATTTTGTAGAAAATAGACAATTTCCGGCTTTTGCTCAATACATTAAAATAATGGAGGCATAATTTTTCAACATTTTGTTCAATATATTCGGTTAATTTTGCTGCCTTTGTCTTTAAGATTTGTGAAGTAATTTCTTCATTTTCCTTCAATGAATTTCCTTGGACTTACAGAGTTTGTTTGCCGAGTTGATTTTGTTACGGTGGTTTCCATAGTTACCGTTTTTCTCTGTTACTATTGTAATAGATGTTAAATTACGTGGCTATTTTCCTTAGACTGTTTGGTTATATTGCTCCCAAAGCTTTTTAATGATTAATTAATTTTCCAATAATTTGACCTTGATCGTACCTAATGAAGGTTATTCCAGGAACATGAGGTGTGAACTAAACTTTTGTGAAATCTTTCAGACAAAATGTCAAAATGTGTTTGCTCCCAAAACTTTTAAATTAATTGAAATCCAATCTTTTGACTTTGATGGTACCTAATGAATGTTGTTTTTCAGGAACGCGTCGTGCGCACTAGACTAAATATCTACGTTTTTTTCTTTAGTGAAATCTTTCAGACAAAATGTCAAAAGGTCTATAAATATATATAAATGTATATATTGCAGGAAATGGATAAAACTACTAATTGTGATCCTTGTCAAGAACAAGGGAACATAACAGAGGGAGAAAGCTGGTGTCCAAAATGTGAGGAAAAGTTGTGTAATGGCTGTGTATCACATCACAGATCATCAAAGGCTACAAAATCCCACAAACTATTGGACATCAACCTGTTAACAGAATTTCCGTTCGGCATTTCAACCAATCAGTTCTGTGATCAACATTGCAATATCCAAATCGAATATTTCTGTACTCACCATGACGTGATTTTGTGCCGTGCATGTTTAGCCGATGGCCACAGATCGTGCAAAGATGTCGTTGCTTTAGATATAGCTTGTGCAGGTTCGAAGACAACCGTGTTAAAAGAGACCAATAAAGAAACGAAGCATATTATTGAAACTTTGGTTGGTTTTGAAAATAGAATAGAAACTAATAGATCATCGTTAGACAAAGAATGCAGTCAGATCGAAAAAGAAATAGCATTAGAAAAATGGAAAGCCATTGGTCGTTTAAATGAACTTGAAAAGAGTCTTAAAGCCAAACTTCATAGACTAAGGCATAAGAATGAAGATATAATGACGGACGAGTTGGGGAAAATTAAGGATATAAATAGCCAAGCAAAAAAACATCTTCAACAAATTCAGTTGGTTGAGAAATATGGTACAGATCGGTAAGCGTTTCTATTGGCGTACGAATTGCGCAAGAGTTTAC
>MJUT01054502.1:444182-457213 GCA_002080005.1 Gigantidas platifrons
ATTGTAACCACTTGTCACTTCTGATTTTCAATCGGACGGCTTGTTTTTGTACGTGCAGACGTGATAGAAGACACGTTGCTATGTCAACAATGTCAACTTGGTGATTTTGTTGTGAGTAGATAAATAAATAAATCCGTCTCTTGTTGTACATTCTTTACTTGTCTTCGACTATTCAACGATATATTAATAATTTCTACAACATTTGTTTGACACTGCAGAAGCCCGGGTGGCTCAGTGAGTTAGGTAGTTGGATTACCTAATAACTCATACAGGCCTATCACTAATACGGAGTGGGTTCGCATCCGGGTTTGTAAATTACAAAAAGGTGCACTCGACTCGCAGCCGCAAGTGGTAAAGTTTACCAGTTGCTGGTTCATGGTCGGTGGTTTTCTCGCGGTACTCCGGCTTTTTCCACCACTAAAATTGGTCGCCATTATTGTTGATTTGCAATCCTGACCCTAAAAATAACCGACCAATCAAATCGCACGTAGATATTCACCCGCGCACTGACATGTAAACATGATGGAGGACGTCGTTATCGTAGACTGCAAATTCTGTGAAGCATTGCTTTAAAGTTGCAGAAAGGTAAAGATGATGACAAAAAGGAACCGAAATATAAAAAATATATTTATTATGCTTCAAATGGGTACCAATATTATGGCTAATCAGGTCAAGACACCAATGCAAAACTATTTTGAAAAAGTGTTGTGTGAAAATTTGACATTTGAGATTCCTCCCTTGTGGTTTTTTTAGAGTTGTCGAGGGATAAAAAAAAATCGTAACAAGCCCCTGTGGTTCATTTGCTTCATTTGTGGTACGATAACCTTTGCAATAATGACTTCGGAATTGTCGTATTATAATCATAAGTGAACAAATTACGATTATACATACGAATTTTTGTGATCATTAAACTATTAATAGAAAATGACATAATTTTTTTACCTGACAAAAATATATATCGCGGCCGGCTGCTTCATAATATCCCCTGATCGTTCTATTTAAAGTGGCATTATCTGCCAAAATCGTAAATTTGTTTTACCCTTAAAAACTATTAGATATCATTGATGCCTTAATAAAACGTATTTCTGTAACTTATAAATGATATGAAATGTACGCGCATCGGGAGAAAAAGGTGCAACTGCTCGTGTTTTGAGATCGATCAAGAAATAAACGCCATCTTATTAATTATCGGCATTGCTTACGGAGTTTGCCGAATCGTCATTAAATTAGTACAACAATGCACTTATTTCTTATTTTCTGTGAATCTGCTTTTAGTTGACGTTAATTACGAACACAGAATCATGCAAGTTTGCAGTTAATAAGCGACAAAATACAAATTATTCGTTTTTACCTGTCACTAGTAAAGTCAGTTGCAAACGGAGAAAGCGAGGTCAAATTATTTGCTTGCAAGGCAATAATAAATTGGTGGTAATTTTCGTTCTCAAAAGGCGAAAAGTGGTACGATAAGCTGTTTAATGTGGAATGTTTACCTTTATTTCATCATTTTATAGCTATTTACCAATTTCCAATACATGTAAAAAAAAATTGGTCAAAATAGTAGCTAATGCCCCTTTAAATGTTGCGATAGCACAAGCTTTACGAGCCTCCATTTTGTATAAAACATTGGATATAGGCCTACACAGAAGGTACGTCTTAGCATTTCATACTGTGTTTGAGTATCTTGGTATTCCTAGCAGTAGGAATAATAGTGTAAAAGGTGTTAGCTGATAACAACAAGATTAGTGTCATGTGTATAACAATGATTGACCTTTGAATCCAAACCAATGTTATAGTACTTAGCCTTCCAGAGCTCCAGAGTTCACCCCCGATTTAGTGGTGTTCGTGTTGCTCACATTCTATTTTTCTGTGTAGTGTCTTGCCGACCATTTTGTCATTTTCTATTTTTCTATTTTTCTTTGGGGGGTTATTAGGTTATTATCTGTCCTTATATTGACGGCTTCTCATCATCCCTTTTGGCATGTTCAAATTTTTTTGGCTACAGACCCTGGATCGTTTAACTTAACAGATATTTCGTATCGTTTGCGTTTTTCGTTCGTTTCGTTTGCGTGTATCGTTCGTGCGTTTTTCGTTTTCCGTTCGTTTGCGTTTCGTGCGTGTAATTTATTCTTTCGTTCGTGTATCGTTCGCCAGTTTAATTAGACTAATACACGAAACGAAATACGAATTAACGATACACGAAACGAACGATACACGGAAAGAACGATACACGATACACGAAACGAATCCACGCTACGATTTCCAGTTTAAGATAATTACTACAATTTCAATCTTACTACTATTAAAAAATATTTGATTAAAGTGTAGACAAAATTTTACATATACAAACATGTATTTCCTTTATTTACATGTACCAGTAATTTTGTACAATAAGGAAAAAACATATTTAATCAATGCATTTTTTTCTATAATTTACTCTAGGACAAATAAACAAGAAATCATCTACATGTATGTAAACAAACGCCTCTGGCAGTTTCACCTGGGAAATACATGCACTGCAGGTGTGAAATGTCAACTCTTACATTTGTAATTTCATTCTAATTAACAATTATATGACCTTTTGAAGCCGCACGCCTCTCGGACAGCTTAACTGGGAAAATAACTGATACACCTATATCTGGTTGGAATTGTCAATTCAGAATCCGAATAATTATAAATATTAATTCTGTATAATTATATAATTATATAAATATAAATTCTGTATAATTATATAATTAAATAAATATAAATTTTGTTTAATTATATAAATAGTAAGTCATATTTGGAAATCAAATATATGAGATTTAAAATTTAATCATAAATATAATTATTAAACACATTGGTAATATAAACTATTTAATATAAATTTTATTATCCTATTACTTTACCGACTACTTTATCATTGATATAAATAACTTGCTTATAAAATATAAGATTACAGAAGTTAATCACATCAATTTGCACAAAAGTCATTCAAATAATAACACGATACTATTCGTGTATTGTGCGTTCGTTTCGTGTATCGTTCGTTTGTTTCGTGTATCGTGTGTTCGCTTCGTGTATCGTGCGTTTGTTTCGTGTATCGTGCGTTTGCTTCGTATATCGTGCGTTTTTCGTGTCGTTCGTGTGAAGCGTTCGTTCGTTTTCCGTTCGTTTCGTTTGCGTTTTTCGTTCGTTTGCGTTTCGTCCATAGTGTAAACTTATACGATCCAGGGTCTTTAATAGATTTACTATTTGCAGTGTTCCAATATTATGGCGAGTATCTTTAAGCTTACATGTTTCATTCAAACTTTCTACACAGCATATTCAATCATATATGTTTCAATAAACTTGTGGAAAGCGAACAAATACTAATATATGACCCAAAAGGAACAATGTTGGTAGGAAGATTGGCCACAGGTCACCAAACATTTGAACAACCACTGTCTGAATTCCCGGAGATGAAGTGTTGTACCAAAATACAAATGATTGATGTCAGTACGTCCCTTTACTGGCTCAAGATCTAGAATTCAGTAGACGAATTGTGTCGTCGTGGGAAGGAGGTGGGAGGGTTTTTGTCGTCATCAAACCCCCAGATTCTGGCGTTTTTGTTTATATGGCTCGCTATTTTCCCCCGCCATTACTGTGTGTGTGGGGGGGGGGCTATGAGCTAATTATAAAATTATAATATATGTATGTCATTTTATATCAATTTGTATACCAATTCTATGTAACTAGTAATTATCTTTTTTCCAGTTTCTATTAAGATCTTTGATTATCGACCATTTGGTAAATTGTGGGTTTCATCGAGATTGTATTTTGTAGCAAATAGACAATTTCGGCTCTTGCTCAATACATTAAAATAATTGATGCATATCTTTTCAAGATTTTGTTCAATATATTCGGCTAATTTTGCTGCCTTCGTCTATTAGATTTGTGAAGTAATTTCTTCATTTTCCTTCAATGAATTTCCTTGGATTAACAGAGTTTGTTTGATATTGTTACGATTTTTTCCACAGTTACCGTTTTTCTCTGTTACTATTGAAATAACTGTTAAATTGCGTGGCTATTTTCCTTAGACTGTTTGGTTACATTGCTCCCAAAGCTTTTAAATGATTAATTGATTTTCCAATAATTTGACCTTGATCGTACCTAATGAAGGTTATTCCAGGAACATGAGGTGTGAACTAGACTTTTGTGAAATCTTTCAGACAAAATGTCAAAATGTCAAAAATATATATATATTGTAGGAAATGGATACAAATACTAATTGTGATCCTTGTCAAGAACAAGGAAACATAACAGAGGGGAAAAGCTTGTGTCCAAACTGTGAGGAAAAGTTGTGTAATGGCAGTGTGTCACATCACAGATCATCTACGGCTACAAAATCCCACAAACTATTGGACATCAACCTGTTAACAGAATTTCCGTTCAGCATTTCAACCAATCCGTTCTGTGATCAACATTGCAATATCCAAATCGAATATTTCTGTACTCACCATGACGTGATTTTGTGCCGTGCATGTTTAGCCGATGGCCACAGATCGTGCAAAGATGTCGTTGCTTTAGATATAGCTTGTGCAAGTTCGAAGACAACCGTGTTAAAAGAGACCGATAAAGAAACGAAACATATTATTCAAACTTTGGTTGGTTTTGAAAATGGAATAGAAACTAATAGATCATCGTTAGACAAAGAATGCAGTCAGATCGAAAAAGAAATAGCATTAGAAAAATGGAAAGCCATAAGTCGTTTAAATGAACTTGAAAAGAGTCTTAAAGCCAAACTTCATAGACTAACGCATAAGAATGAAGATATAATGACGGACGAGTTGGGGAAAATTAAGGATATAAATAGCCAAGCAAAGAAACATCTTCAACAAATTCAGTTGGTTGAGAAATATGGTACAGATCGGTAAGCGTTTCTATTGGCGTACGAATTGCGCAAGAGTTTACCGGAGACAGAAAAATATATCACAGAGCTATCGATGGCAAACAAAACTATTCAATTACATTTCAAAGGTAAGGAAGGCATAGATCCCTCAATTTCAACATTAGGAGAAATAACTGAAACCCGAAAGGAAAACGGAATGCTTTACTACTGTCAATTAAAACAAGAACAGGCTCAGTTAACCGTTGTCAAGGAGAAGATACCAATGGCAAACTTTCAGGTCAGTCATAGATATAAGACAATATGTACCAACGTACTTGGTATGATAGCAACAGGTGATGGCAAGCTGCTACTTTGTGACTATTCAGGAAAACAAGGAGGTGTTGATGTCTATGGTGAGAACTGCAAATACATCAAGACGGTGAAACTTACAGAGTCTCCCTTTGATATTGCCTTCATACCACGAACCGATCAGTACGTTGTTACATTACCAGTCGTTAGTTCCATACAATTTATTAACAAAGATTTGACGTCAGATAAATGCGTTCAAGTCAAATGCACTAACTGTATATACGGTGTAGCTACATCACACAGATATATATTTATCGGTGAAAACAGGAAAATCTAAGTGCTAAGCTTCAATGGAATAGGACTTAGGGAAATATCAATAAATGGATTTGCTAGTATTTGGTATATCAGTGTTGGACATAATCGCAAAATATACGAGGCTGATGCTGCTGGTGATTTATTTTCCGTTGAAGACGAAACCGGGAATCTTGAGCAATTTACCAGTCTTGATAATAGGTATACTCTGGGAAAAATTTTGATGGACACAAGTGGAAGCATGTATTCTCCAGATAGAGACCCAAACTGTGTATGCAAATTATCGAGTGATCTTAAGCTCAACAAAACAATTACAGATTCTAACTTCAACGAAATTTATGCAATCTGCTTTAACAAAAACTGCTCTAAATTATTCGTAGCAAACAACCGAGGAGGTCGAGCATAGTATTCAACTGTACATAGTGAAGGGAGTTAAATGTACTGAACATATGATATTGTCTACATACTTTTAAATATAAACAATACACTTAACATGTTTCTGATATTAATGTTTATTAGTCGTACATAAGAAGAGTTTGAAGATACCAAAGGGGTAATCAGAATCCGTTAATCGAAGAAGAACATACAACACAATGGCCAATTGAATAAGGACAAAGGTCTACAAAACGTACACATAAAACTAATGATCGAGTAACACGAGCCCACTTAAAACCGAGGGTGAACTCATGTCTTCCGGAAGTGTAAGCAGTTCTTGTTCCACCAGTGGCAACCGCCGTGTTAATCTAGATAAGTCATGAATGCTGGCATTTCAAAACATTCGCTTCACACAGCTAACGAAAAATATTTACTGTTAGAGATGTGAGTAGAAAAGAAAATGGGGAAATATTACGTAGTTATTCAAAGTACGATGCATTCCATAAATTTTAGAGCTCATATATGAATATCAATAACCAGTTTAAATATTCACACCAAGTCAATCTATCATCTTAGTTGACGTCACACAAAATTTAAACTTTAAGATAATCTTCTTCGTCTAAAAATGGTTTATGTTGTCCCATTAAGTGTCTTTACGTTCTTGTTGGGTCAGTGTTGTGATGTTCGTTTGGAATTCCGCATAAAAACGATGTTCGGTTCGTCTTTACCTGCAGTTGTTTGTAGGACGGCTCATGTCTTATTGTATTTTTTTGTATGTTTACGAATCCCGATCATGAATAGCTCTGTTCTTAACTGGTATTGCAATCTATTGTTGTAGTTGTATATTTCACACCAGTAGTGTAGGGTGATACAGGGCACACTTTTGAGTAATCTCAGAATAATGGAAGTCATTGTAGGATGATATAGAAGTTCTACCCTAAGCAACCGGTAAATTGTATAAGGGTTTCTTTAATGCAAACAAATGACGATAATGAATAAATTTCAAAGAGCATGATTTCCCTTTTAGAGCACATTCTTTTTTCCTTTGGGTGTCATGACCTCTATATGGTATTTTATTTGCAGTGTTTCCATGTATGTCTCCCCTATTAAAAAATGCGATTCTTTAGAGTGTTTTAAGTCACAGTTGACAACTCATTTTTATAGTATTGCTTTTTCGTAGTTATTTTATGGATAGTGTGATTGTACATTTTTATGTAGTGGACAGTTTTATATATTCTCAATTTTATCATTTTAGGATCTTATGCTCTTTTATTTCTTAATGTGTGTTTTATATTTGATTTGTATTTATGTTTTTTATGTCAGTAGGTGGTGTGATTTTTACCATTTTATTGTTTTAGGATCTATGATCTTGTATCTATTGTAAAGCGCCTTAGAGTAATTGTATTATATAAGGCGCTATAAAAATGTCTATTATTATTATTATTATTATTATTTTGGCATTTCTCAAGATTGAGGTGATTTTGATTTTTTCTACCACTTGTTCTTGTTGTATCATATTGTGGATGCTTGCTACAATAAGTAGATGAGAAGTTTTCATTGGGATGAAATTTGTTTCATCCGTAATAAGGCAGTAAAAATTATGTTATCATGGAATATACAATTTTGAAAGAGATACTGACCATGTATCGATTCTCTAATTCAGTGTGGCATATTTCTATAGCAAAAAAAAAAGACAACTCTTATCTGCCTATAAAGCATAGTTTGTTTGTGGTTTGGTTCGGTTCATTGTGTTTAGCGCCACTTTCAGGTACATCGAGGCGGTCAGTTTTATTGGTGGAGAAAACCACGGACCTGTCCCAAGTCACTGACAAAATTTATCATATAATATTTGCATAGAGTACACCTCGCCATGAACGAGGTTCGAATTCAGAACTTTAGTGGTTGATAGGCACTGATTGCACAAGTAGTTGTAAATCCAACTACCATACGATCACGACCCGCGTCGGTGCCGTTATGGTTAGCGTGCTCGCTTGGAGTGCGACAGATCGTGTGTTCGAGCCCAGGCCGGGTCAAACCAAAGACTATAAAATTGGTATTTGTTGTTTCTCTGATAAGCAAGCATCAGTGAGAAGAAAGAGCAGACTGGTTGGCTCCGTATCAGAATAATGTATCCCAGTGGAGTGACATGTCTACCCGCGGACTGTTGTTTAAGTGGGCTAGCACTGTGAAAATCCAACTCAGCGTATTGGTCTAGAACAAAGCATACCTCATCATCATCTCATTTAAAATTAACTTGTTTTCGCCATGACATAGGTGAACAATTGCTGAATTGGCATTAACAAACAATCACTCACTCGTCCACATGATCACGTCCACGACGGGCCGAGTTTTGTTTCTGTATAGTGGTGTCAAACTTATATTGTGTTGTGTTTTTGTTTTGTTTTTCTTCGTCTTTTGTACCTTATGCTGGCAGTTTCTCTTGATTTTACGATCCATATTTGATTGTCCCTTCGGTATTTTCTAACGTCTATTTAAGGAAAGAAAAACAACATTTGTATTATATCACAAATTGTTTCACGACAAGTAGCTGAACATATTTCGGCAGGAAATAAAATTTGCATTATTACATAATATATAATTCAAAGAGTTGCAAACAATCTATACATACAGCCAGAAAAATTGTATATAAATTATTTGTAGTTAATGTGCAATGTCAAGAAAGATAACTCCAACATATGGCATATGACTAGATTATCTGAAAGCTATGAATGATGACAATCACACAATAAATTTTAACAAAATTTTACGACTTATGACACATTATATATAAAAGGTACCGTTTCATAAAAATATTTAAACTTCATGACATATCCTGAGTATTCAAAAAATATCCTTACGACTTAGAACATAGCATGAGCATTTAAAACAGGGTTAGGGATGTGGTATTTAACGCCACTTTCAATAATATCTATGTTCAATATTGACGGTCAGTTTTGTTGTTGGAGGAAACCAGAGTACCGGGAGTAAACCACCGACCTGTCACAAGTCACTGACAACTTTTTATCGAGTGCACCTCGCCATGAGTGGGATTAGAAATCACAACTATAACACGTAATGCGTTGCAATGTCATTTTTAGACTACTTTATGTTATTGAATTCATACAGCTAGATAAAATGTTATCCTACTATTTGAAGCTCGTAAAACAGATTTAACCTTAACTAGAACGTACATCAAATACTGCTGATTTGTTGAATAATGGAGAACTACATTAGAGTCTGAAACCCATAAACATATGTCACCATCATTCGTTACGAAATACATGTGTATCAAATGGCCACGGGTATGTTCCGTTTGTGGTAATCACAATCCAGATGCAGCCCTCATTCATGTCTTATCACCTGGTAACAAGAGTAAAACGACGAATTCCTCTAGTGGAGCAGGAACTGCGTGACCTTCGGGAGGACCTGAGCTCACCACGATAATTTTAGACTATTTTTTGTGCTTCTCGATATGCAGTTTCTGGGTGCCCCTTTGGTGTCTCCATAATTTTCTCAGACACATTTGGGACTATCTTAAGAAGGAAATATTGTTGCTCGACAACTATCTGAAAAAATAAATAAAAACATCAGAAGGATTGTTTATCAAGATTATAAATTTGTATAAATGTATGTCCTTTCGTAAGCGATCTATTTGAAAATCTCCCAATCAAAATCTCATAGTAGATATTTCTTAAAGAAATGTGAAAATGGCCACTGGCTAACAAAGCTTAAACAAGACACAAAGTGACAAATTGACCTTATCATTCCCTAAGAAAAGTTTGAAGATAACAATGAGGTAATCTGAAGATGTAAGAAGAACGTACAACACAATGGCCAAAAGAAAAGGGACGAACAATATTCCATAACACATCTGCAATAACTAAGGCATCCATGAAAACCAATCTGGCGTATGGTAGCTACACTTACAATGTACAATATGATATGTCCATATTTAGTGATAATCAACACATCAGTCTGTGCTATATAAGTTGTGAGAACATGTTTGTTTGTTTGTTTGCTTGTTTGTTTGTTTGTTTGTTTGTTTGTTTGTTTGTTTGCTTCATGGTGCTTACGCCACTTTCAAAAATATTTCAGTTATATCGTGAGGTCAGCTTTATTGATGGAAGGAACCGGAGGGCCCGGCGAAAACCACAAACCGGTCGCAAGTCAGTGACAAACTTTATCGCATAATATTGTATACCTCGCGATGATCGAGATTCACATCAGTTGTGATAGGCACTGATTGCATAGGTAGTTGTAAATCCAACCACTAACATACGATCACGGCCATGGTGGCTACCTGTGAGAATCTGAAATTGAAGATAGAATACACTTTATATTAAATGTCCAAGATTACATGATCAGATGTCGATCTTTATGAAAAACAAATTATACACAAGAAGCTGAAGGCAACATTATTGTTATGATCTCTATGACTAAATAATGTCAATAGATGAACAACTACTTCATAAAATATTGGATCGTACAATTTCCATTTTGTAAGTTAAGACTTGACAGACGGCACGGAATATGATAATTATGGCATGACATTTGACTGAGCCGTGAAACATGATATGTTCCATTTGTCGTAATCACAGTCCTGGCCATGTCCTCATTCATGTCTTATCACCTGGTTTGTAACAAGAGTAACACAACGAGTGCCACATGTGGGGTTCGTGTTGCTCGATCTTACATTTTCTGTGCAATGTTTTGTAGATCGTTGTCTGTCCTTTCAAACTTTTCTTAAGCTACATAAAAAAAATCTGCGTCAATTTGAGCATATTTTCTGTTGAAATATGATTTTGTTTCGTACTAAACATGAACTGAATCTAAAGAGGACTAGAATGTTTATATGTGGGGGAGTCATGCATATACTCTTGGGTGGTTTATTGTGAAATTGGTATAGTAATTTTAGATTTCAATCATTCCAGTGGTCTGTATATACATATATTATGGATAATAACAATATAATCAAAATTTGATGCTTGGTTTTTTTAATCTTCTTTAAGGTCTTTTTTTTTTTTTTTTTGTGAAAACCACTAACATCTAACGACATGGGGTCATGTCAGGTAGTATTTCGTTTTGATCGTACAATCATATGCAAGAAGGTGACAATTTACACCAAAGAGACGACATCTCTCAGCTGGTGTTCGCATTTTAATGGTAAGCTCATGGATCATTGATTGGTGGATATATTTAAATAGGAATCCTGACGTGACCCCATCCTCCATTACGGGATGTCGTTGGATATTAAGTTCTTTGGGAATTATTTGCATCTACATGATTGAAAGATGAAATCCAAATCTTAATTTGGGTTATTTCAGAAAATTGGAGAGATAAATTTTCATTACTAAATTTTCTTTCATACGTTCCAAGTTTTACTACATGGATAAATAGTTACCTTAAACATATTTTATTGTCATACAAAACAAGACAAATGAATAAGACACAAGTTGTAAACTGATGAAGTCTTCACCGGTACATATAAACATTAGCAAAGACAATCTATTACAAATACAGGTAATATGAACAACTAACATAGCAAAAATTGAAGATAACATAACAGGACAAATAGCTTTAAATCATGGAATATTGTGTGATTTACTTTCAATTTGTCCAAATCTATAACTACTAAATATACGAAGTTTTTTTTTCTAACCCCATCTCCTCTGAAAGAATGAAAATATTTTAAATAGATATGTGCATCGTCCTTGATAAATCCCAATTTTGGTTATTGTCAGTTCAGTATTATTAATTAACAGCAAAATAATTCCATACGCCCGTCAATGGGGTTCTCAATTAATATTTCTCATGCACAATAGCGACTTCCGCCCATGCTGAAAACAGCATGACAATCGCAAGGACAAAAACGTTTATACAGTTAGTTATAACCTTAAATGGTACAAAAACAACAAACAAATTATTAAAAAAAAAGTGTACGTATTCTCTTAAGTCAAAGGAAAATACCCACAGGGACCTTGAAAATGCGTTCTGTCAAGTGCAAAATTTATTGTTTGTATGTTTGACAGATAATATTCAACATATTCTTTTCCAGCTTCTGAACTGTCGATCGAGAAAAAATATATACTAGACAGGTAGCATGTGTATCGTAATTCCCATTTTAGTTGTTGTCAGTTGCATAGCTGTCAATGGGATTTGCAATTAATAATTCGCAATAGCGACCACCCCCCACCCCTCCCTCCCCAACGTGTGAAAAACGGAAATATCCCCAAAAAAAAGACCTTATGTGGTAAAAAACCAAACAAATTCAAAAAGTGAGCACATTCTCTTTATTTACAGATAATATTCAACACGGGTTTTTTATGGCCACATGTCTAAACTAGCGATCGAGAAAAAAAATTAAGATACAGGCAGCCTGTGTGTCGTACGTGATAAATCCCCATTTTAATTGTTGTCAGTTGCATAGCCCGTCAATGGGGTTTGCAATTAATATTTCGCATGCGTAGAAAACAGAAATATCCTTATGTGGTTTAATTATGTACTAACTGCATTACATGACAACTGTAAGATTATGTTTGATAAAGGCCTTTAACTGGAACAGGAACAAATGTACACCTGAGTGAATTAGTGTTGTAAGAAGAAACCGTGTACGTAATGTACACGTAAGATGCTATTTTAAGGTGTATCTTAAATGAGATTGATGCAACTCACCATTTGATATCAATTCGGTTGTATTTCATTTTGATGGTTTTAATGAAGGAAGACGGACTGCAAACTTCTTTTCTTAATGATTGTTGTTAGGAGAAGTAAGTACATTAACATAATTTTTTTTTCATAATCTGTAATAATTTAATTTGATTTGAATATTGCAATCTGATTGGCCGATCCGCCTAGAGAACATTTTGGTTATACTTGATAACCTGGGTTGGTATTGTGTCTTCACCAACATATTCATTCGCTAACGATATATTCAAATAGTCCCATATTAAATAATCGTAATTAAAATCAGGGAATCATTAAATGTTGATGTAAAAATTAAATTATAGGAAATATTTGAAATTTTTGAACTGGGCACACTTGTATAACCTGGTTTGGAGCAGCTTACGCTTTTCATAAACCGCTTCGCGGTTTAGCCCAAACTTCCCTAAACCAGGTTATATCGTATAGCCTGTTCAAAAATTTCAAATACTCCTTAAATAAATTGAAAAACAAATAACACATCGTCGGA
>MJUT01054502.1:477823-495916 GCA_002080005.1 Gigantidas platifrons
ACCATCTTTATTAACTACCATCTGCCAAAATGGGGCCGATGTCCACTCGGGAACAATCAATGTACCTTTACACTTTTCATGCTCCAATTTGTTTATCACCTGTGGCATTAAACGTATCAATTATTAGTGCAATGCCATGTAAAACTAAATGTGGCGATACCTGCTGTCCCGGGACATCAGAACTTGCAAAACAATGTTTGCATTTCGCGTTATAATCATGAGCAAACCTATCTGAAGAATGTGGACCCCATAAATTATCCAAGTACTTAAAAATAAAGTCTTCGATTTCCCAATCATCGCAATCCGATTTTCTGCCTTGTCGTTTAATTCTCTTGGTATCCAAACTGCGTTCATTTTTTTACTGAATTTTATATAAACATATTTTATGTACTGACATTACTTTTTTATGTAGTATTCTCTTCCTACTACCTACCCTCAATATGTGTGGCACATTTTTGTTGTCGATATTATACACTCTGACAACCTTACCATTCAAGTAGTCAATAACACTTCACAATGTCCTATTAACTGCCTCGAACTCTCTCCAAGTAGAACTTTGGGCTTTTTCATCATATGACCAACTGTCATAAGTTTCAACTGGTTCGTCCTCTGAACCCGTGGTCAAATGACCACCGAAGCCAGTCTCTGATGCATCACAAAATATGTGAAAATCATGTGCTTCGCTATACGTCAAATGACATAACCGAGATCCTATCTCATTCAACATACAAATGTATCTATGTTATTCATCCAAAATTTGCATTCTCTGAATGCCTCGTGGCTTACCATTACTTTGGAGTTCCAGCTTACCCTGCCTAATACACATTCATATAAATATATGGTTCTCAATCGGGCATGATTCCCGAATACTGCCTGTGTGGATATCACCTGTCCTACGATTCCTGCTATAAATCTAACTTGAAACAACACTGTCTCAGTCTGATATCTTTGTATCAGATCAGATAAAGAAACCTTAAACTTATTAACTCTCTTGTCTGTAATTCGCAGACTATCTTCTGTCATGTCCCACCAAAAACCTAACCACTCTAATTTATGAGTTGGGATCCAGTTACACTTTTCGTGAGCGATAGAAAAACCAAAAAATCAAGGTCGTTCTGAAATAACTTTACTTGAAATTAATGCGTCTTCATAACTTCCGCCACCCCTAAGCAGTCATCTAAGTACATGATGATCTTTAACCCCTGACCTCTCCAGTATTTAATCATCTCTCTCGTAACTTTACTGAAAATATACCCGCTTGTTGCTAAGCCAAAATGCAAGACAATACCGTCACATTATAAACATAATACTGATTTTCCCATTGAAAACTCAAATATGTTCTGTCTGCATGGAAAATTTTCAAGTGGTGATAGGCACTTTTTAAGTCGTAAGAGAAAATAAAATCCCTTCTATTGAATAACTAATTGCTGTTGTCACATCCTCATATTTGGGCTTGAATTTATACAAATGTGGATTAATGTGTCTATCGTCTAACACCAATCTTAGTTTTTCTCCGTTATTATTTGCCACTGTTAAAGGATTTACAACAAATGGTGTTTGTGTCACCCGACTAATGCAACCTTTTTTGTAGTAACCTTTCGATTTCATCGTTTTCAAAATCTGTATTGTCACGTGCTGATTTATTGTTTTCAAGAACTATTTCATCTGATATGTTTAAAAATGGTATTTTGTATCCATTTTCTATAATATCAATAATATAAGAGTTTGCACCGATTTCTTTCCATCTATTTACCTTCCCAGACAAATTTCCCACGCCTGTACTATTTGTATACGCTTGAGTAAGTTTATCATCGATCGTAGTATGTACATTGCTGTTCGACACCTGTGAAATAGACTTAGGTGTGCTCGATTCTACTCCTAAAGGTAAAACTACTTATCTTATTTCTATGTTCCACTGTCTGCTTCGGACACTCTCTCCTCCAGTGTCCCTTCTCATTGCAATTGTACTGCTCCTCGTTCCCCCTTTTCTTGAATTTGAATGTATCCGTCATATTCTCGTCTATTTTCGCCATCTGGGATTCCGACAAAGCTTTTTGGTTTTCTTGAATATTACGCTGAAAACCCTCTAGTCTGGCGTCAAGAAGTGAAGTAAGCTGTTCAACAACTGGTTTTGGGTACTCTGCACGGCGCTGTGTACTTCTTTCTGGTATCTCGAAGCTCGACGTCCATTTTGTGTTGCTACACGTATGCACGACGGCTAGAAAATGAAGAGAACCAAACAAACACACCTAAATTACCAACCGAAAGACAATGTTCTCATTGGTCAATTTCGACCATTACCGTATGAATATTCATTAGTATCAAACCGACAATACAATATTTTCCCGCTATACTTCGAACCGCGAGAAAATATTAATATTTCTTTATTCATTTGATTCATATGTTTATTTATCAAAACATTTTATATCTTTCATACAAAACTCTTCTTTTTTTTTATAAATATTCAAAGACACGTTCCTTCATTAGATTAGTGGGATGTCCAGATATAAATCATAATAAAATTCTATGTAACTTTATAATACAGAAATTTCCTAATGTCAGCCAGAGATCTCAAGCAAGTAAAGAATAATGTCCATAGCAAAAGAATTATAGAACGTTTCCCACCTAAAGTGCACATGACCAAACTGACCAATAAGAATGATATTGTAAAGAACAACATATTGGGGAGCGTTCATTTGATATCATCACAAATGTATAATAAAGGTGTATATATAAAACTTAGTGCACATAGCGTGTTTCTGGAATAACCTACATCAGATCATGTTCAAGGTCAAAATATTTGAAAGCCAAATAACTTTAAAATGTTTGGGAGCAAGAAAACAAAAGGGCCTAAACAGAAAAGTCAAAAATCGGCTGACGCAACATAAGCCTGAGAAAGGACCACCATAATTGTGATAATAATTACAGGATTTAGGTTGATTGATTGATTGATGTTTAACAGGATTTAGGTTGATTGATTGATTGATGTTTAACAGGATTTAGGTTGATTGATTGATTGATGTTTAACAGGATTTAGGTTGATTGATTGATTGATGTTTAACAGGATTTAGGTTGATTGATTGATTGATGTTTAACAGGATTTAGGAACTGTCAATTTCAATAACAAATACATCAAATAAATCATGTCAGTGACTATATAATATTTTTATTTTTCATGTCAGTGACTATATAATATTTTTATTTTTCATGTCAGTGGCTATATAATATTTTTATTTTTCATGTCAGTGACTATATAATATTTTTATTTTTCATGTCAGTGACTATATAATATTTTTATTTTTCATGTCAGTGACTATATAATATTTTTATTTTTCATGTCAGTGGCTATATAATATTTTTATTTTTCATGTCAGTGGCTATATATGCAAGTTATTTTAATAACTAATTTTATGCAGAAGACTGAAATTCTAATTTTAGAGTAATTATAATTCAATGATTTTGTATTCACTGCCACTGTGTGTGACAAGTCTTCTTATGTTTACCCAATTGGGGCCTCTAAAATTAGATTGATCCAGCTGGCTGATCATTGGTCAGCCTCACGGCTACGTCACCTAATTAAAAATTCATAGCGTCAGATCGATCAATTATAAGTATAAACATCAAGCTATCTATATTCATATTTTTTTGGAATTCCCGCCCTCCTTCCCCTTCAACACCTATATATAATTTCATTTCAGCTTTAGTATGCTAAAGTTATACATATGTTAACACTTTTCAATGTTTGATTTACTATTTTTGTTTTATGATTGTATATTAGCTTTCTGTTAATGCATGCTGCTTACAATTGTCTTTGTTGATATGTTACTATGCTTGCCTGGTACTCTAGTATCTTGGCTTGGCACATTTGACCCCTTGTTAGGCCAAGCTATTTTAATTTACTATTTCATAAATTTTGACATATGTTTTCCACATGATTATTTTAATGTAAATAGTTTGTATGACATTTAATGATATCTTATTTAAACTTTGTAAAAAATTTTGCTTGAAATAATTTTAAGTAAAAAAAATTTCGCAATAATAACTTGTGTTTTTATTTTATCGCTAAGTGGATATGACGTAATTGGTGACCCTCTCCCTGTCCTTTTATGTCTTCTGTCTTTCAATGGAAGGAGGAAGGCATAAAATATCTTTATTTATTTGTACGAGTGTCAGCTGAAACATGTAGAATTTCTCATCTCTGGATTATTTAAACGTATTTCGTGTTTGTGTATATTCTCTGAGACTGTGATAAAGGGACCACTTTTGTCTTCTTTTAAAAGTTTTCTGAGACAAATCATAATTTAGTTACTAATATTGAAAGCAGTACAAAGACGTAGTTTACGCATATGCAATGAAAATGAAATTAGGTTGCAAAGGAGAAATTTTTATCGTACAGAATGTGTAATTTTTGTCGTGCGATAATCTTTGTGATATGACTTGTATTATAATCATAAGTGAACAAATTACAATATTATTGTGCATTTTTGTGAAAAGGACTACTGGTGATAAAACTATTTATAGAAAATTACATATTTTTTGCCTGACATAAACTTTAAATATACTATCTTGTCACCAGATCGTTCTATTTAAAGCTTACGATAATTAATACAAGTTTAATGATCCTCCATTTGGTATTACAAAATTTGATATAGACATAAACAAAGGGTAAGTTTTAACATGTCATCATGTGTTGGAGTATCTTGTTACTCCTACAAAATATGTTTATTGTTGAATATATAATTTAATCGTACGAACGTCAGAAACTTCTTCTATTACGGAAAACTATCAACGTACTGATGTTTACTTTCCGGCGCATGCCTGGTAAAATGTTTCCAAATTTAAAAAAAATTTCAGAACATAGTAAATTAGAGCTTGATATAATTGCTATTATTTTTTTTTGTTATAAATTTTCAGTTTTTACAATTTTTCTTTTAAGAAACATGTAGAATTTCACATCTCTGGATTATTTATATTTGAACGTCAATCGGATTTATAAACTTTTCTTTGTGTATATTCTCCGAAACTGTCTTTGATAAAGGGACCAATTTGGTCTTCTTTTAAAAGATTTCTGAGAAATCATAATTTAGTTAATAATATTGAAAGCAATACAAAGACATTGTTTACGCATGTGCTATGAAAATGAAACTAGGTTGCTAAAGAGGATTTTTTTTTTATCGTAAATGTAATTTTTGTCGTCTGATTAAAATTTGTCGTACAATAACCTTTGTGATAATTAATAATGACTTCGGAATTGTCGTATTATAATCATAAGTGAACAAATTACGATTATGAAATATGTGTAAGAATTTTTGTGAAAAGGACTACAGGTGACTATAAAACGACATAATATTTTTACCTGACAAACAATATATATGCTACATTGTATCTTGTAAATTGATCGTTCTATTTAAATGTTACGATAAAACAAGTTTTACGAGTCTCCATTTTGTAAAACAAAATTGCATTGCATCCTGTGTTTGAGTATTTAAGGGGCTACCATACGCTACAGGGAGATACCTCTTTAAAATTAGTTGAACGTTTTGATCATATGATGTTTGCATGCAGAATGCAAGCATCTCGGTGATCAAAACCACAGATAGAAAAACTGCTATGTGGCTATTGAATTTATAGCTCTGAGTCTGTTGGTTGGAACTTTACCTGAAGTGTATGGTACCACCTTAATTGGTACCTCAGCAATAGCGTCAAGTGTGTTAGTTGATAACATCAACATTATTATCATGATTTGAATCCTAATCAATCCTTCCAGAGCTCCAGAGTTCATCCCCCGATTTTAATGGTGTTCATATTCTCACATTTTATTTGTCTGTGCAGTATTTTGTCGACCATTTTTGTCCTTTTGTCTTGGGAGGGGGGGTTTTGACAATCATAATTCGTAAATCAAAGGACAGACATCTCAATGGACCAGGAAAACAGTACAAAACAACTATCCATACAACATACACATGAAGCTAAAGATCGAGTAACACGAACCCAACTAAAAACCGGGGGTGAACTCAGGTGCGCTAGAAGGGTAAGCAGTTCCTGCTCTTCTATTGGAACTCGTGGTAATCGGCTTAAAAAAAACCGTAATAAGTCACGAATTAAGAAAGGACCGAGAAGTGTTTACGACAAGTGGAACATATCCGTGGTCATCAAGCTTATAGGTTTCGAAATTAGAAACAATATCTGTCACCAATGCTCCCAACATTGATTAACACCTGTCTGAATTCCCCGATTTAATGGTGTTGATATGTAGTACCAAACTATTGTATTGATCATAGCTGTACTGTTTAGACCCTTGGTTTTCTTTCCTCCTAACACTTTTAAATTATTTAGCTTTCCAATCTTTTAACTTTGAGGATACCTAAACTAGATATCTACGTTTTTAGTAGTGAGATCTTTTAACTTTGAGGACACCTAAACTAGATATCTACGTTTTTAGTAGTGAGATCTTTTAACTTTGAGAGTACCTAAACTAGATATGTACGTTTTTAGTTGTGAGATCTTTTAACTTTGAGGATACCTAAACTAGATATCTACGTTTTTAGTTGTGAGATCTTTTAACTTTGAGAGTACCTAAACTAGATATCTACGTTTTTAGTTGTGAGATCTTTTAACTTTGAGGACACCTAAACTAGATATCTACGTTTTTAGTAATGAGATCTTTTAACTTTGAGGACACCTAAACTAGATATCTACGTTTTTAGTTGTGAGATCTTTTAACTTTGAGGACACCTAAACTAGATATCTACATTTTTAGTAGTGAGATCTTTTAACTTTGAGGACACCTAAACTAGATATCTACGTTCTTAGGTGTGAAATCTTTCAGACAAAATGTCAAAATATATATGTTTGATGGTCTTACAGAGTTTGTTTGGTGAGTTGATTTGTTACGGTGGTTTCTATGGTTACCATTTCCCCCGTTATCATTGAAACTAATTATTAAATCACATACCCTTAACTGATTTCGACTGTCCTGTTCAGGCCGTTGTTGTTTTTTGTTTTGGTTTTTTGCTCCCAAAACTGTTTAATAATTTGATTTTCCAATCTTTTGACCTTGATCGTACCTAATGAAGGTTAGTTCAATGAACTAAACTAAATATCTACGTTTTAGTGAAATATTTCAGACAAAATGTCTATATATATTGTAGGAAATGGAAAAAATACTAATTGTGATCCTTGGCAAGTAAAAGGGAACATAACAGAAGGGAAAAGCTGGTGTCCAAACTGTGAGCAAATGTTTTGTAGTGGATGTGCGTCACAGCACAGATCATCAAAGGCAACAAAATCCCACAAACTATTAGACATCAATCTGTTAACAGAATTTCCGTTCAGAATTTCAACCAATCAGTTCTGTAATCAACATTGCAATATCCAAATCGAATATTTCTGTATCCAACATGACGTCATTTTGTGCCGTGCATGTTTAGCCGATAGCCACAGATCGTGCAAAGATGTCGTTGTTTTAGATATAGCTTGTGCAGGTTCAAAGACAACCGTGTTAAAAGAGACCGATAGAGAAACGAAACAAACTTTGGTTGGTTTTGAAAATGGAATAGAAAGAAATATATCAACATTAGACAAAGAATGCAGTCAGATCGAAAACGAAATAACATTAGAAAAATCGAAAGCCATTGGTCGTTTAAATGGACTTGAAAAGTGTCTTAGACCCAAACTGCATATTGGTCGCTTAGATGAACTTGGAAAAAATCTCAAAATCAAACTTCATAGATTAAAGGATAAGAATAAAGTATTAATGAGAGACGAGTTGGGGAAAATTAAGGATATAAATAGCCAAACAAAGAAACATCTTCAACAAATCCAGTTGGTTGAGAAACATGGCACAGATAGACAAGCGTTTCTGTTGGCGTACGAATTGCGCAAGATTTTAGCGGAAACAGAAAAAGATATCAAAGAGCTATCGATGACAAACAAAACTATTCAATTACATTTCAAAAGTAGTACAGGTATAGAGCCATCAATTTTAACATTGGGAGAAATAACTGAAGCGCGAAAGGAAAATGGAATGCCTTACTACTGTCAATTAAAACAACAACAGCCTCAGCTACCCGTTGTCATGGAGAAGACACCAATGGTAAATGTTCAGGTCAGTCATAGATATAATACAAATTGTACCGCTGTACGTGGTATGATAGCTACAGGTGATGGTAAGCTGCTACTTTGTGACTGTTCAGATGAATAAGGAGGCGTTGTTGTTTTTGGCGAAAACGGCAATTACATCAAGAAGGTGAAACTTAAAGAACCTCCCTTTGATATCTCCTTCATATCACCTACCGATCAGTACGTTGTTACATTACCACCCGCTTATTCCATACAATTTATTAACAAAGATTTCACATTAGATAAATGTGTTAAATTCAAATGCACTTATTATATACACGGTGTAGCTACATCACACCAATATATATATATATCGGGGAATACGAGAAAATTTTAGTGCTAGACTTCAATGGAACAGGGCTTCGGGAAATATCAATCAATGGATTTGGTAGTATTTGCTTTATTAGTGTTGGACACAATAACAAAATGTACGCGGCCGATTTCGATGGTGGTTTCTGTTTCACTGAAGATGATACCGGGAACGTTAAAATAATAACCAGTCCTGGAACTAGATATATTATGGGTAAGCTTGTGATGGACACAAACGGAAACGTTTATTCTCTGGATACTGAATCAAACTGTGTATACAAATTATCGAGTGATCATAAGCTCAACAAAACTATTACAGATTCTAACTTCCACGACATTCATGCAATCTGCTTTAGCAAAACCTGCTCTCAATTATTCGTAGCAAACAACCAAGGGAAGTCGATCATAGTATTCAACTGTACATAGTGAAGGGAGTTAAATGTACTGAACATATGCTATTGTCTACATAACTTTAAATCTAAACAATAAACTTAACATGTTTCTGATAATATGATAATAGGTGTTACCTAACTTGGGACGAAGCCCAATAATTGTTTTAAACAATAATATGAGACAGGTGCTACCTGTAGTGCCAGCGAAGCAAAATCCACATTATCTAATATTTATAAATCATGTAAATCCTTGCATTGGGATGATTGAAAGTTTACTTACAGTGTAAGGATGCTCTTTCCATCTATTGAAACAGGCACGGCTATGAATGCTCGCGAATCTGAACATTATCTACCAATTTCATGCTCATTCAGTGCATCAAAATAGTGTCGAGATTTTTTGGGCCGAGATATATCGGGGACGACTTTTTTTTAGGGTCGAGATATATCGGGGACGACTTTAAACATTCATAACCGGAATTAGCTCCAGATTACTGCGCATCCGAATTTCTGCAGAAACACCTTGTATTGGTTTCCGGTGCGTCATTTCCGGTACATGGAATTTTGTCCATTAATGATATGGATTTGGAATCAAAATATTGCTATTTCTACCATAGTTGGGACTTCGTCCCATAAAATGATAAAAGGTGTTACCTAACTTGGGACGAAGTCCAATAAAAAATTTTAAACACTATAAACTCAGACAATTGGACCTATATTTTTTTTTCAAAGTAGACCGGGGGCGGATCCAGAATTTCTCAAAAGAGGGGAAAAATAGGAGGACCATCGTTTTTAAAGATTTTTCGCCAAAACGGGGACCTGCCCCCTCCTGTAGACTGTACACCCAGTCCGGTGTTGTATAATCCGGTACTCGAGGTATCAATTTCTTAGAAAATATTATTTCGAACAGGAGTAGGAAGAAATGAAACTCTGTTTAATGATATTGTCAGTCCCATGTTATTAGTTTAATGGGCTAGAACACACTGCGATTTTGAGTCATTTTTTAACATCCATAACGGAAATTGGGTACGAGTTGGAAAAGGTACGAGTTGACATGGAATCTGTAAATCGTTCCAGATTATTGCGCATCCGATTTTCTGCAGATTTAACCATGTATTGGTTTCCGGTGTGGCATTTCCGGTGCATGAAATTTAAGCCATTAGTGATATGATCTGGAATCAAAATATTGCTATTTCTACCATAGTTGGGACTTCGTCCCATATTAATGTTTATTAGTCGTATATAAGAAGAGTTTGAAGATACGAAAGGGGTATAATCAGAATCCGTTAATCGAAGAACACAATGGCGAAAACAATAAGGACAAAGGGTCAAACAACGATCTACAAAATATACACATCAAGCTAAACATCGAGTAACACGAACCCCACTTAAAACCGATAGTGAACGCATGTGTTCCGGAAGGGTAAGCAGTTCCTGCTCCACTAGTGGCATCCGTCGTGTTAATCTAGTTACAAACTTTGTGATAAGTCATGAATGCTTGTATTTCAAAACATTCTCTTCACACAGCTAACGAAAAATATTTACTATTAGAGATTTGAGTGAGAAAGTGGAAAATATTACGTAGTTATTCAAAGTGTGATGCATTTCGGAAATTGTAGCGCTTTGTTAAAAAAAAATGCCGTGATATTTCTTTTCAGAGAATTTTTCGATGCAACACTTGTATTGTTTTTCAAATTTGTCGTAGCTCATGAAAAACACCATGTATGGTTTGTGGTGTCGAATCGTTTTTTTCTGAAAATTACAAAGAAGTAAACTTTTCATAGGTCAAGAACCATTTCCCTTCAAATAGCTAAGGCAGTCAGTGGAGGCAATCTTGGATTTCTGATTCACTAAAGATCCCACATAATCTTTGTAAATCATTCATGCAAAATGTTTGTTCAGTGAAGTCGTTTTCGAATACCCCCCTCCCTCCAATGGGCTATCAATGCATTTTCCCACATGGAGCTATTTAATTTTTTTTTTATATCCTGCATTTTTGCATGAACATACTATTCTTAACTATTATAGGCTTCGAGAGAGGCATACAACAGAATTACATCTATTTCCTTAAACGTTTTTAATAGCAATATTGGACTTTTATACTCTTTTCAATATTATGTATTTAAGTGGTAACCATCATCTCTGCATTCGCTGTGTATTAGTGACGGTTCCCATGAGCTGCGTTGTCCGTAAGTGGTAAATAGAGTTGACCTCTCGAGGGAGTGACGGCTTATAATAAAGATAGGCTGACCATTGATCAAAGTAGGAATTAGGTTTGGAAAGTTCCACGATCCCTGCACGTATAAATGTTTACTTCTACATTTTGAAAAAGAGTAGACGCTACGAAAGACTTAATTGTCCATGCTGACCTAAGCCGTCAATTTTATTCTGTATTGATTTGAGATATTGTTGAAAGTGTTAATTATATGTGAAAGAGTGCAAATAATCTATAACAGTGCCTCTCGTACAAGTTACTTCCGGTGTCAGTTGTTAATAAACATCAACTACTAACACCCAATTTCAATTCAATTTTATTTTAATATCAAATATGTTATTGAATCAATTGCACATATATAGTACAGAAGTTCAAAGGGATTACATATCAGGCACAGCCTATGTAAGTGTTCTCCCACAATAAGAATGGACATCAGAATATATAGTAGTAATATTGAATATACAAAAGTGTTTATATTAATTAGGAATCAGAATATTTCTGGTAAAATAGTAAGGAATACACTGTGAGGTTGTCCAGCTAGACATTATAGATACAAATGGATTTAACAATCAACTAACACCCAAAGATTATTTGGGGGGAGGGGTCTCATCACGCTTCACGAAATATAATTTTTACTAATCTCAGTTCACGGGAAGAAAATTATGCTGATCACACTTCTTGAAAAATATGAAACTCGAAATCAATTGTTAAAAGTTCGTTTTACCATTGTTATATTCTTACTAATCGTGTCAACAGGGTTCAGTGGAGGTGACCAGTAAGGATGCCTGTACTACTGACAAATCGAGTTGAGAAGGACAAAACATGTAGTCACAAAGACTTCAATAAAAAAAAATCATATAGATGTTAGATGATACATGTAGATGATTATCACGGAGAACGAGTGAGTGATTGTTGTATAAAGCCAATTCAGCATTTTTTTCAGCTATATCATGGCGAGAACTAGATATGGTAACGTAACCCTCAATCCTCTAACAAGAGCTCCCGTGAGGGTTACGATTCGCAGGTCCCATTTAACGTAATGGAGCAAATTAAAATTTTCGTTCCGTGAATATTTCAACTTTCTTTTTGCATATGTGTTCATAACTTATTATTCCCTACAATTTTTAAGTAATGGTGATACGAATTATGTGTTACAATGCCTGTTTCTACCTTCACGATCGATTTCGTATTCGAAAATTGTTTCTTGTCCGCCATGACACCTTTTACGTAGACTCTCGTGTAACTTGTAATGGGCGGAGCCTATCGATATATGGATCTGAATGCCAAATATGGAAAACTTTTACCTCGATGTCTACGGCAATCGATCCAAATAAGGATATATCCAAAACGAGGCAAGTGCAACGTGAAATAGCAACTTGTAAACAAAATGCCGGGCAGAAAGATTTCATGCATTCAAATTTTCAGATGGTTATAAGTCTACCATGGATAGAGGCAGCGTTTACTCAACACCTCAAGCTTTACCTAAATATATTTATTTATCACCCCCGTTAATTTTTCCAACCACTTACAACGGAATAAGGGCAAAAAAAAAACACCCGGTGTGAATCACTTCGGGGCTGCTTCGTTAAGTTAAATGAGACCGAATCGTAACTCTCATGGGAGCACAAGCGGACTGAGGGTTAAGTTATCGTATCTAGGCGAGAACAAGTTAATTTTCAATGAGATGATGATGAGGTCCGCTTTCTTCTAGACCAACACACTGAGTTTGATTTTTATAGTGCTAGCTCACTGAAACAACAGTCCGCGAGTAGACAAGTCGCTCTACTCGGACACATTATTCTGATTACGAGACAATCATCCTTTGTCCTTTCTCCTTAATGCTGCGTGCTTAGTGGAGAAGCAACAACAAATACCAATTTCATAATCTTTGGTTTGACCCGACCGGGGATCGAACCCACGGTCTACCACACTTGAGGCGAACACGCTAAACATTACGCCACCTGTGCGGTTTCACAGAGAACGCAAAATTATTTTGAATGAAAACGATTCATGGGTAATGTACTCGTCACGATAAATAAAAAAAGACACAAAAGAATCACATCTTCTAAATTGTCTATGTTTCAAAAATGTCTTCATAGCAAATGTTGCCATTAATATCTATGGGGGTTGAGAGTTGAGATGCTCCTGTTTGACAATAGTGGTCTGAAAATGGAGCTCTTTTTAATTATTTCGTATATTTTTTTATTTTCCTCGTCAAAACAATTTATCGGAAGTACTAGGATGATAAAAAATATGAATACATGACCTTTCCATATCATACCGGGTACATGGGGTACAGTATTATCCCTCGATCCATATCATCTCTCGGGATGGAAAAGTCATGCATTAATCTCTATTTTTTATTCATTAATATGATTTCCTTTATAGAGGGTTGGTGCTAACAAATTTTCCCTTGACAAAGGGTTGCTGCTAACAATTGTCATTGATAGAGGGTTGGTGCTAACAATTGTCCTTGATAGAGGGTTGTAGCTAACAATTGTCCTTGATAGAGGGTTGTGGCTAACAATTGTCCTTGATAGAGGGTTGGTGCTAACAATTGTCCTTGATAGAGGGTGGTAGCTAACAATTGTGCTTGATAGAGGGTTGGTGCTAACAATTGTCCTTGATAGAGGGTTGGTGCTAACAATTGTCCTTGATAGAGGGTTGGTTCTAACAATTGTCCTTGATAGAGGGTTGGTGCTAACAATTGTCCTTGATAGAGGGTTGCTGCTAACAATTGTCCTTGATATAGGGTTGTAGCTAACAATTGTCCTTGATAGAGGGTTGGTGCTAACAATTGTCCTTGATAGAGGGTTGTAGCTAACAATTGTCCTTGATAGAGGGTTGTAGCTAACAATTGTCATTGATAGAGGGTTGTAGCTAACAATTGTCCTTGATAGAGGGTTGGTGCTAACAATTGTCCTTGATAGAGGGTTGTAGCTAACAATTGTCATTGATAGGGGTTGCTGCTAACAATTGTCCTTGATAGAGGGTTGTAGCTAACAATTGTCCTTGATAGAGGGATGGTGCTAACAATTGTCCTTGATAGAGGGTTGTAGCTAACAATTGTCCTTGATAGAGGGTTGGTGCTAACAATTGTCCTTGATAGAAGGTTGTAGCTAACAATTGTCCTTGATAGAGGGTTGGTGCTAACAATTGTCCTTGATAGAGGGTTGGTGCTAACAATTGTCCTTGATAGATGGTTGGTGCTAACAATTGTCCTTGATAGAGGGTTGTAGCTAACAATTGTCCTTGATAGAGGGTTGTAGCTAACAATTGTCCTTGATAGAGGGTTGGTGTTAACAATTGTCATTGATAGAGGGTTGTAGTTAACAATTTGTTTCCTTGATAGAGGGTTGGTGCTAACAATTGTCCTTGATAGAGGGTTGCTGCTAACAATTGTCCTTGATAGAGGGTTGTAGCTAACAATTTGTTTCCTTGATAGAGGGTTGTAGCTAACAATTGTCCTTGATAGATGGTTGGTGCTAACAATTGTCCTTGATAGATGGTTGGTGCTTACATTTGTCCTTGATAGAGGGTTGGTGCTAACAATTGTCCTTGATAGAGGGTTGTAGCTAACAATTGTCCTTGATAGAGGGTTGTAGCTAACAATTGTCCTTCATAGAGGGTTTGTGCTAACAATTGTCCTTGATAGAGGGTTGGTGCTAACAATTGTCCTTGATAGAGGGTTGTAGCTAACAATTGTCCTTGATAGAGGGTTGGTGCTAACAATTGTCCTTGATAGAGGGTTGATGCTAACAATTGTCCTTGATAGAGGGTTGTAGCTAACAATTGTCCTTGATAGAGGGTTGGTGCTAACAATTGTACTGGATAGAGGGTTGTAGTTAACAATTGTCCTTGATAGAGGGTTGGTGCTAACAATTGTCCTTGATAGAGGGTTGTAGCTAACAATTGTCCTTGATAGAGTGTTGGTGCTAACAATTGTCCTTGATAGAGGGTTGCTGCTAACAATTGTCCTTGATAGAGGGTTGTAGCTAACAATTGTCCTTGATAGAGGGTTGGTGCTAACAATTGTCCTTGATAGAGGGTTGCTGCTAACAATTGTCCTTGATAGAGGGTTGTAGCTAAAATTGTCATTGATAGGGGTTGCTGCTAACAATTGTCATTGATAGATGGTTGATGCTAACAATTGTTATTGATAGAGGGTTGCTGCTAACAATTGTCATTGATAGGGGTTGCTGCTAACAAAAAAAAACGAAAAAAAACCCGCTACTGAATCAAGTTACTAGTGGATAATTTGAAGCCATCACTTCGAATACTTCCTGGTCGCCATCATGACTTTTTTACCGTTACGCTATCTGTGTGACCATGGATATGTTCCGTTTATCATTATAATAACCTTGTCCTCTCCTCATTCATGACTTATCATCGGGTTTGTAGCAAAAGTAATACGAAAGGTGCCACCAGTGCCGGATTTAGAGAAAGAGAGACCCTATGCTAATCTACTTGTGAGGCCCCTCCCAATTCCACTTCTTGACAACTGGGGTGTGTTTAATCAATTTCAATAAGGCGATGATGATGATCGATGACGAGGGCTGTTTAAAATTGTGCAATATTCTGAAATGGAGTGCAACTGTGTAAGGAAAATTACTGAACGGTTGTTTAGAAAGTACCGTACGTTATGACAGCATAAGTGTGGAAGTCCAATAACAGTGTTAAAAATATTATACACCTTGACTGGAGGCCCCCTAAATTTTGAGGCCCTAGGCTTCAGCCTATAGAGCCTATAGGTAAGTCCGACACTGGATGCCACATGTGGAGCAGAAACTGCATACCCTTTCGGAACACCTGAGTTCACCACGGGTTTTTAGTGAGGTTCGTGTTGGTCAATCTTTGGGATTCTGGTAAGTGGTTTGTAGGTAATTGTTTGTCCTTTCTATTTTTGGCCATTGTATTGTTCTTCTTTGATTTACGGTTTTTGGTACCCCTTTTGACCTTTTGGTATCTTTAAACTACACAATTACTATATGCAATGATGAAGAAACTGACGACAGTTTCACTCAAGGTCCGGCATGCCATAAACTTACGACCGTTTCGCTGAAAAATAATATTTACGACTTATGTTAAAAGGTGTTCCTCCTAAAACAGACAAAATCAGTCAACAACCGGTGTAGCAGACAATTTGTTCCGACCCGCCAGATGGGCCGGCCCGAATACACAGACTAGGCTAAAAGGGCCGATCGGAATGAATAGCCTAGGCTGAATGGTCCGGGTCTAGGCAATTTGTTCCGACCCAAGTTGAATGCAATAGCTAATGCAACAAAAGTATCATACTGACGTAAATTAAGCGGAAGAAATAACTTTTATTACAAACTCTACAACATTCTTGTATGGTTTTAAGAGTCACAATAGCCACAAAACCACGTTTTTGACTTTGGTTCCTTGGTTAGGCATAGACACTTAAGGTGATACCACTCCATGCAATTATCACATCCAACGACATCTTGAACTGATGGTTTGTTGCACAATGGACAATGGTATGAGCCTTCAACGTCATTTAATTTCATTTAAACTGAAAAATACATACGTCTGACTCGGTATTTAAAAGACATAGAAGATATATTTATTTACCAGCGATACTATCGGAATGGCAAGCACGAAGGATCCGGTAACAAGACAGTTCGGCACCAAGACAGTTCGGTATCAGGACAAATCGGTACAGCATTTTCTTTCAAACAAACGTGATTAGCTTTTTTTTTTAAATCAAAGAAAGTTAAAAAAACAAAAAAAACAAAAAAAAAACATCAGTGATCGTTTAAATGCAATCAAAACATAATTGATTTAAATATTCTTTAAAAGAAGCCATTATTAACTCTCTTAATTAAGACCAAAAGCATTTCGAAAATTGAGGACAAGAAATGTGAAGTGTTTATGCATGCACTCCTATGACTTACTTTTTATATAAATGTCATACCTGGCGTAAATTCCATAAACAACAGACTCAGTGCAGTAATTTAAACGGGCGATTTTCCACAAGTATTCCGTAGGGTTAACATTGGAGTGAAGAAGACAAATAATATGAGCCGTTTCTTTTCATCAATAACTAAACGTGGATCAGGATTAGAATCGGCATGATCAGGATCTTTTCCGAAAATTTGGAATTGGTTCAAGGCTATTGGTGTAAAACCACTAATTCATTTCTTTAAGGTTTTCTACTATATTTGTGTTTTTTCGAGCTTACCTGGTCATTTTATCTTAAGTTTAACCTTTCCAAGACCATATATTTTCTGAAATGTACATGATTCCTCTACGTTTTGTCAAAATATCAGGGCATGTTTAAAATCTTGCAGTGAAATGCCATGCTACGGAAAGCACCTACTCTAAAAATAGCTCGGTCATCCCCAAGAAATTCAGTATTTATAGGTCATGCATCAAATCCTCCATAGAGGTATTAAAATACAACTAAGTCCATCAAATTTGGGCCCAAAATAATCCCTATATATTTAACTTCAATTATCAATTTTAATTAGTCCATTCCATTCAGTAGTTTTCACAATACTACAAAGTGAAAGGAACTTTTTTCTTGAAAAGGGACTACTTTCGTATATGTTCCAAGCTCTGATTGGTGAATTAGTGGTTTGACATCTATTGGAAGTTTTGTACGTAAAATCAAAGAAAAAAAAACAAGTGCCGATTTGTCTTTTTGAGGTGCCGAATTGTCCGGGTGCCGATTTGTCTTGGTGCCGAAATGTCTCACATTGGTGCCGAAGTGTCCTGGTGCCGATTTGTCCCGGTGCCGAAGTGTCTAGAATTCGAAGGATCCTATGCTTTTCTGTTTCTCTAACCACTCATCTAGTTCCTTCTTTTACACTAGCGTAGTATAAAAGGTTATCCTTTGAGACCTAATGTTTTGCTTGCTTCCTTAACTTCCTTTTTTCACTTTCTGTTAAATTTTCAGTATATTCTGTATTTTCAACGTATTTCAACAGTGTCGAGTACGCACTCTCGTCCATGTTAACGGTGAGCTTGTATCACTCACCTGACTTAAATAATTCTGGAAGGGGACCACCCAAGGACCATTTTGAAGTAAAAAAAAAA
>MJUT01054502.1:496174-509665 GCA_002080005.1 Gigantidas platifrons
GCAATTTTGAGGTATAAAAAGGGGCATAACTCTAGTAAATATTGTTGAAAAATTTTCATTATCGAACTTGACCTAGATATTCATAAGATACACTTACATGCCACACCTAGCTTCAATCTGACTTTTTATTCACAAGTTATCATCTGGAAACCAATTCGGGACACACGGACGAAGTATAAAAAGGGATGTAACTCTGGTAAGATTTGTCGAAAAACGATCGCTATCGAACTTGACCTAGATATTCATTAGATACACTTACATACCAAACCTAGTTTCAATCTGATTATTTGTTCCCAAGTTATCATCTGGAAACCAAATATTTAGCAATTTTGAGGTATAAAAAGGGGCATAACTCTAGTAAAAATAATCGAAAAATTTTCATTATCGAACTTGACCTAGTTCTTCATAAGATACACTTACATACCACACCTAGCTTCAATCTGACTTTTCATTCACAAGTTATCATCTGGAAACCAAGCACACGGATGGATGGACGGACGAACGACACCCATTTCTATAGTCCCCTTCGACGAAGCGTCGGGGGACAAAAATATATATAGGTTTATAAATGTAAAAGCAGGTCGGCCCATATTGCCTGGCATCGGAACAAATAGTCTAGACTCAAGTTCCGAACCAGAACAAATTACCTAGGCAACTTTTGCCGTCCAGAACATCTGGCGGCCGGACCATCCAGCCTGATACACAGGAATACTGGGAAAACCGCAATGGCCCTGACTTGGTACAGGCATTTCCAAAGAAATGGTGTGTTAAATCAGATTTTACGGCGCCAAACCTTCCGCTTCCATTACGGTTAAAATGTTTCGGTTGTCACTATAACAGTATTTTTAACAATATTTGCACCTAATAAAGATGACCTCGTTGTTTGTAGCTCTTTTTGAGGAAAAGAGATGAGACAGTGGATTTTTCGCGATAAGCTCAAGTCACATTAATTTCTCAGCTAAACACAAGCTTTAAGGAGCAAAAGAAAAGACTGGTTGGGACAGAATCATAACAATTTGTCCATTGGAGCAACATGTCTACATGCAGACTGTTCAGTGCAGTCTCAACGCATAGGCACACCGTGTATTTTCCCGGGGGCCCCACGACCATATGTATGTTACGCATAGCATGTTTTTTTAAATGTTTAAACACTGATTTTGTTGGAAGTACCAATACAATAAATATATGTTAAATTTTATCGACATTTACATTTTTATTCCAGTGAGTGGTTGTTTAATTGTCTAGGTATGGCCCTGGGGACTGCTATGCTCCGTATCCTATGATGCTGTTAAGACGATCCTAAGACTGTTGTTTCAGTGAGCTAACACTATAAAAATCCAACTAAGGATGGTCTAGCTGGTACAAAGTGAACATCCTCATTTCATTTTTAATTTGTTCTGGCCATAAAATTGCTGAAAAATTGCTCATTTGGTGTTAAACAACAATCAATCACTCACAATATGGTCATAGTAGTTTAATGCCAAACGTAAGAAATATTTAATATTTCTTGAATGCAATCAAGAAAACATAACAATCAAATTTCTATTTTTTTAAGGGTTTATTCATAATTCAACTAAAATATGTACAATAATAAGATTTTTTTTTTTTTTTTTTTTTTTTTTTTTTTTTTTACAAATTATGATAAAAAAATACAAATCATTTAAGGAACATTTCCAATTTTTGAACAGATTCAAAAAGTGTAAGCTGTTCCAAACAAAGCATAACATTTCACATATTTTTTATGATTTAATTTACAACATTTAATTTTGATTACGATTATTTCATAGGACTATTTGAATTTGTCATTGGCGAATGAATATGTTGGCAACATCACCAATAAATACCAACCCAGGTTATCAAGTATAATCATTTTTGCTATAGGCAGATCAGCCAATCAGATTGCAGTATTCACATAAAATTAAATTATTCTAAAATATTATACTTAATATAATTTCATGATAAATTGTATCTAGTGATTGATTAATAATTGTTTTTTAATGTCAAGTTACTGGTATTTACTGTCACTGGTGTCAAATTTAACGATTTTACATGAAAAAAAATACAGGAAAATATTTCAATGGTCACATTTTTTTATTACAATGTGTAACATTTTAATACCAGTGGTCTTTGCTGTGGCGCTAAATATTGCACCCCGTGAAAATAACCGGCTATACAGTATTTCATGATGGAATTAAGTTTATACAAACAGTAAATAAATAACTTGATAAAAAATCGAGAAAGCATCAGAGATGCAACAGCCGAGTTGCAAGTCAAAATCATTTGGTCTTGTGATCATAAATATATATGGCTTAGGGTGGGGATCTCAACCATTAAAAAGTTCACTTCAGGTAGGGGGTGGGGTATGATCCCCCGGCGCCTGAGCTATAAGGCATTTAATTTGCCTAGTTACCCTGATCATAAATATATATGGTTTAAGGGTGGGGATCTCAACCATTAAAAAGTACACTTCATGTAGGGGGTGGGGTATGACACCCCTGGGCCCTGGGCTATAAGGCATTTAATTTGCCTAGTCACCCTGATCATAAATATATATGGTTTAAGGGTGGGGATCTCAACCATTAAAAAGTTCACTTCAGGTAGGGGGTGGGGTATGACCACCCGCGGCCTGAGCTATAAGGCATTTAATTTGCTTAGTCACCCTGATCATAAATATATATGGTTTAGGGGTGGGGATCTCAACCATTAAAAAGTTCACTTCAGGTAGGGGGTGGGGTATGACCCTGGGGCCTGAGCTATAATGCATTTAATTTGCCTAGTCACCCTGATCATAAATATATATGGTTTAGGGTGGGGATCTCGGTCACATTTTTAAAACAGATTTCCCAGCGGGGTGGGGCTGAGCCCCGGGGATAAAAAATGCTGAATGCACAACTTCACATTGGCATCTCCACCCATACCATATATTAAGTTTCTATCTTATGTAGTTTCAGAGAAATGTGTAATTCTCAAAATATGTACTTTTTCTATAAAAAAACCATGATTTTACAAGAAAAAAACAATAGATTAATCTGAATTTCGAACTCGCTCTACATAATAGTGTAATAATGCTTCCTATCAAAAATTATGTTGATCGGCCAAAAACTAAGAGCGCTATTGCGTTAACGAAGATAATTCTCAAAATATGTACTTTTTCTATAAAAAACCATGATTTTACAAGAAAAAAAACAATAGATTAATCTGAATTTCGAACTCGCTCTAAATAATAGTGTAATAATGCTTCCTACCAAAAATTATGTTGATCGGCCAAAAACTAAGAGCGCTATCGCGTTAACGAAGATATCCATACGACCGCCCACCCGCCTTTCGCCAAAACATAAGCCGACTGCAACTTCGTTGCAACTCGGCTAATAAAAAGACGTATTCACCTCCTCAGATGTAATATTCACCGCGGTAAATCTCACGTGTTACTATTTTTGGAACATGGATTTTTTTTTAGGAATGTTTTATTTTAATCAACCAATGAAAAAAAGTAAGATTTGCCACTTTATCCGACGGAACATTAAAAAATATATTAAATGATAAAGATTCAGATAATAAAATGGTCGTGATGTAAACAATAATGTAGCACTACGTCAGAACAGTCGACATGTAACTTTTTTTTATTTCAGAAAACCACTATTTCCTCAAAATATAGAATGAAACAATTATTGTCTTTTGATTCTGTAAATATGTGGATGAATTGACTTTTGAAAAAAAATTATATTCACTTCGCCCTTTCAGGCTCAGTGAATATCATTTTTTTCAAAAGTCAATAAATCCACATATTTACCTCATCAAAAGACAGTAATTGTATAATATTCACTGCGTGTTACATCGTGAAAGGTGAATAAATGTTACATTCACCATGCATCACAAGATGAACATAACGTTTTATCAAAGAATGTTACTAGGGACGTCAGCCAATCAGAGAAGACACTATCTGAAGTCATATAATAAATATATCTACTGTTCTTCGTTCAAATGATATCATCATTATTGATAAAGCAGTGCTGAGCCTACAACATATTGCCATCCAACAAATTTGAAATTTCAGCCAATCAAAAAGCAGCCATGTTGAATTTTCAAAATAGGATAAAAATCATATACACTATTTTATTTAAAACCAATCAAGTAACATTTATGTCGGGGTTTATTATATTCCATCTGGTGGTATATGAGAAAATAATTTGAAACATAAAAACTTTGAACCCCCATTGATTGTATAAATCTAAATATACATATCCCAATGATACTGAATAGAAACAAATGGTGTAACATTTCTATTGCTGATAAGAAAATTTTAAAGATCTATTAAATTTTCCTCTTTTGGGCACCTTTCTAGTCCCACCCCCACCCCCCATGGACAACCAACTTCATTTGTATAATTTTGAATTTTGTCTATGCAAAGATAAATCTAAATCTAGTTTTGAATCGGTTAAACAGTTTTAAGAAGATTAAAATGTAAAAAAGTTCATGTACAACAGATGCCAAGTGACAAAAAAAAAAAATGATCACTTGGCCTTTGGCCCTGGTTGAAGAAGAAGCTAATAAAATGTATTCAACCAGTATAAAGTATGCCCCTTGATGGAGATGTTTCCTAAGTAGTAACTAACAGGCTATACATTGTAATATACTGTCAAACCTGTATTAAGAGGTCAACTTTTGGGAGAAAGAAAAAGTGGCCTGTAAGACAGGAGGTTCATATCATATGAAATTTTCTCTGAAAGGACAAGAAAAAAGTGGCCTTTTAATACACGTGAACACATAGGAAAGCTTAACTGCACCAGCACAGGTTTTTCAGACATAAACAAGGGTTATTGTAGGGGTACACTTCCCCTGTATTTTCATTACATCTTGATGATATTCCCTGTCTTAAACATAATTAACATAAATATATATCATATTTGGTATAAGAATAAAAAACTAATAATAATTTGCATAATTTACATGCTCAACTATAATATCGGGAAAATAAACAACTTTGTGATCATGATGAAAATTAGCATAATCCATAAAATTGGTTCAACCCCACCACTTTTTATTGAAGTGTCTGCATTAAGCCAGAAAAGTGAGTGGTCATATGCATGTGTGCTATGGGTATTGATTATGTCCCTGTTTTTACGATTTTTGTATGGAACTTTTACGACAGTGTGACATTTGATTGTTTCTCATTTTATATCTGTTTACATTAATATTTACACAGTAACGCCGTGTTTACACATATGAATTAATAAACATCTTTAATATTCTATGATTCTAGCAAAATATATTGAACTTTCAATTGAGTCTCTCGTTCAGAGATTTAAATGTACTATATATTTCAGCTATATTATTAACTACAAAATGTTTTATAAATAGAATAAAGGGAAGTCCAAGTAATTAGTATTGATGACAAAAAGGTCTAACTGACCATGTTGAAATAAAAAGAATAGAAAAATCAATTGGATTAATTGATTGATTGATTTATTGTGCTTAATGCCACTTTCAGCTATATCATGGAGACCAGTTTCAGTGGTGGAAGAAGCCGGAGTACCCAGAGAGACACAACCGACCATGGGCAAGCAACTGGTCAACTTTATCACTTGCGGCTGTGAGTTGAGTGCACCCTTTTTTGTAATTTACAAAGCTGGGCGCGAACACACGCCGTATTGGTGATAGGCTTGCATGAGTTGTTAGGTAATCCAACTACCTAACTCACAGAGCCACCCGGGCCCTGAAATCAACATGGACAAGTATAAGATACAGTACTAGTGAAGCATAAGAAGTGGACCGTATTGGATACAACAGGTTTCTTTTCCGCATGAGTACTCAGGTGAAGACAGTTTTCAGCATGAGTACTTAGGTGAAGGCTGAGGTGTGTAGCATGCGGAAAAAGAAACCTCTTATATCCAATATGGGTAACTTCTTTTGTTTCAATAGTAATGTATCTAACTTGTACAATAATGATGTTACAATTTGTAAAAAAAATTTAAAAAAAGTTGTGAGAACAGTTTTGTTTGTGAATGATTTTACTTAATTTTCCTATCACAGCACTGGTAAGCACTTAGAGTAATTTTTAATTAGATAATGCGCTATATAAATACTGTAAATAATAATACAGTGAAATCTGTGTAAACCGGCCACCATTGGGACCACGTTTCACGGCCGGTATTGACAGTGGGCCGGTTTATTCAGTGTCTACTTTCTGACTACCATATAAGTGTTTTTTCACGGGAGCCAAATTTCACATTTTTGTTCCAAATTGGTGGATATTTTTAGCGGTATACTTAATTTTTGCGATCTCGAGTTTTAAACCAAATTAAATTTTAGCGGATAGACCATTATGTTAGAATTACATTGTCTGAATTGCTTAACTAACAATTCAAAATAGGAATTGTTTTGAAATAATTGAGTATCGTAATTTCTTATGCATAATGCACGGGATTTTGTCCAGATTCTTTATTTTGCAGGAAAGTGCACATTTACTACTGTCTAATATTTTCGTATTTCTTTACTTGTTTGGACACTATTCCACAAAATCATTAAATGTGTAAAAATACTTTGAATTATTCAGATAATTATATTTTTTGTAATACTCTCTAGTGCAGTTGTGTTTTGAACTAGTAAACGTTGATATGAAAATAAAGCTAAAAATAAAAGTGTGACTATATCTAACCATGCGTAAAATAATCAATAATTAATGCTTTCGATAAGATTGAATGTGTACATGTGTATGTATAAATATGTCCTAATTACCTAGTGTATAATTAGACTGCCAGACTGTGTTTACACAAGCTTTTAATGATTGAAATAAAAAGAAAAAGGGAATCAAAATGTATTTGTCATTTTTTATGACAAGTCTGGAAGTTTGAATACTCCCAGCTGTGACAACTATTTATAGTCCGATTAACAATAAATTATCTCGAGTTATGATTGTATGGCTTGGATGCTAGTTCATCACTTAAATAATAAGGCATTGTTTGTTGTTCATTTATGATCATTGTCAACATATGCATTGTTTTCGGGAAGGATTCCCCCATGTTGGATATTTTTAAAGCGTGCGTCGAAAAAAAGAAAAAAAACACTTGTACAGGGTATTTCATCTTGATTAAGCTTTTGTTTTTTAGGTGTTGAATCCATGTTTGTTTAATATTTAATGAACATTTAAACATTAACCACATGAGTTACCAGTGATCACTAATTACAGGTGTGCTATTACTCTATTTTTTCAACTGGTTGGGCATGGCTTAACACAGGTTGACTGATTACAGGAAAGTCCATGTATTTAGGAGGGTCAGGTTACCTGATCAATTTCATTTATACAGCTATATTCAATCGTGCGTTCTATTCCTTTTGTATGAATTGATTTCGGTGACACTGCTGAATACAGTTCAATAATGTCAATAACGGGAACTGCCCTGTACATACACAAAATAAAATCGAATACTCTCATGTAAATTTAAAGGTCAACTCCGCCCGACCAGTTAAATAAAATAGAGTAATAATATACACACTTCGATAAACACTTTCAATACTTTTCTCCTCGGACGCCCCTTGAATTGCTACCGATCGATATTCACATATATGTAACACACGGTTGATTGATCTGATCATGACCGGTTTACGGAGATAAATTATAACAGTAATTACTGTATTGGGACTGCAAGTCAAGGCCGGAATTCGGAATGTGCAGTGTCCGGTTTATTCAATGATTTTTAACAAAGATTATTAAGGAAAAAACTGTGTACTTGAAATTTAGATCGGAATGGACAGGATTCCGGTTTACTCAGGGTCCGGTTTGATCAGGTTTCACTGTAATTGGTAAAATTCTTAAGCTCGTTTATAAAATAAATTGCAAAAACATCGGTCTATATAAGTGGCCTCTAACTGATATTAAAGGCCACATTTAAAATAGGATTGCTGAGGGTATTATTGTAGAAACATGGTTATCACAGTGAAGTTTTTGTTAATGATCTTACTTACAGTCAAATTTTGTAGTCGTTTTCTCTGATAACTCAAAGTAAACATTTGGTATGTTCATAGTAAGGTTTAGTTTGATTTATCACAGATAACTAAAAAACTTGGTTATTTCAAAGTAAAAATATAAAAGAGGATCATAATGTCATTTTTGCCTATATAAGGTTTTATCTCATCTGTAATTTAAAATACCCGTAAACCACATTTCTATTGTATTTCAACTCTTTATGGCTTAAAAATTGTGATTACCTTGAATTGTCTCACAATTCATATATAGTAACATTTTAATAAGCATTTCTTTTTTTTTAAATATTTTTTTTTCATTCTTATTTCACACACTCTTCATCATATTATATACAGTGAATACAATTCAACATTGACCAATCAAATTTCATCACAATTCCTAAACAGCCAATCAAATCTCATCAGAATTTCTGAACAACCCACCATCTCACAGCTAATTATAAAGTTTTCACTATAAAATTAGGCCTCAGCAGCATCTCTAAAGGACGGGCCAGGTTCAGAGTCTTGAATATCTGCAACAAAAAAGGAATAAATTCATTCCTAGTTCATATACAATTAGTTACTGTGAATACATTTAAATTCGTGGATACAAATTTGCATAATTTGAAGAAAAATTTCATTTTTGTGGTTACGTAAATTCTAGGATATCAACCTACAGTGACAGTAAGTATGCATTTATAAATGGTGAAACAAATTCATTAAATTCTTAATTTCATGATTTGACACAACCTACTGTTCTTATCCATAAAATGGTACAAGATACCATGAACAACATTAAATTCACAGTATTTGAGAAAAAGAGTGATTAAGTAACTGAATTTTGCTTAAGGTGGTACCATACACTTCAGGTAAAATTTGATCTGCTCGTTTAATTTTCTTATTTTTTTTGGCAGTGTGTTTGAATATATCCACTGTCATAAATATCAAAATTTGAACAAATTCCAACCAACAGACTCAGAGCTATAAATTCACTAGCCACATAGCAGCTTTTCTCTCTGTGGTTTTGATCACCGAGATGCTTGAAATCTGCATACAAACATCATATCATCAAAACGTTCAACTGATTTTAAAGAGTTATCTCCCTGTAGTGTATGGTACTACCTTAAAACAAAGAAAGCATATTTTTGACAATATCAGGACTAGAACAACTACAAGATGATGATGGTGATGCTTGTTTTGTACAGTTGCGTCAGGCTTTTAGATGCATTTAGATGCATCGTGTAATTAGACGCACACGATTTCGGGTATTCAATTTCTACAATTCAATCCAAAAATCTAAAAAAAAATGTATGTCTACAATAATGATGCACAGATATCGAAATACTTTATTGAAATGAACTATACAATGTACTTGGTAATGATTTGGGTCATTGGCAACTACCGGTACACAATCTACAATTTTTTAGCTGATTTGCATAAACCGGAAGTGATCTTTATTGACCTTAATAATCAGTGTGTCTACAAGGCCGACAAAATTTATGTTGTTGAAAATTGGGTCAAGTCTATTCAAAACCACCAAAACACACCTGAATGATGATCGATTTATAATAAAATTAAGTACAGACTGGGGTTAGGTAATACACTTTCACCATGCAAAATATTAAACATATATGATTACGAATAATGCCACCATCAATGAAAGAATCCTTGGGTGCATCTGAAAAGGCAGACAGCATTGTACTAGACCTACACACTGTATTGTATATTTATAGTGCCAGTTCAGTGACACAACAGGTTGCAGGAGAACATGTCACACACGTATTATTTTATTCTGACTCAGTGTGAACCAGTCTTTCCGTAACAGTAAACGGCTGCAACCTATCGTATGTGACCTTCCAAGGGAACATTGAAATAGGGTCAGATAAGACAGGTGGTTGCTTAGTACAGGTTTAATCAATATGAAATGCACTGTGAAGGGAAATTAAAATTAAGGTCACATAATACAAGTTATTGATTAATAGAGTTGCTAACTAAAGGCAGGCTTGACTGTACTAATTATAATAGTCCCTAGACCAAGAATCAAACACACGATCTTCTGCATGCTAACAACAAGTGATTTCAAAGACAAGATTTTCTTAAATTTTAACAAATCTAAATGCATTATGTTCCCCGGCATCCATGTTGAATTTCCGATCGGCACCAACAACCACCTAATGAACATTCTTGTAAAGGTTGGTTGTGAAGGACCAAGTGGTTTCGGAGAAGAAGATTGAAATGTGAAAAGTTTACACAAGAACACATAGGATGACGATGGACACAAAATGATAGCTCACCTACCAAAAATCCTTTTTTGCCAGTTTAGCTAAGAACTTTAACAAATGGACAAAATCTTACTCAGGAGTGGTCTTAGGACCAAATGGAGTATCAATACAGTCTGACAAAAATATACTTACTGCCTGTCCTTTTTGGGATCAAATGGTCCTTCTCTTCATCAGAAGCTACTTCTCTCCGTAATAAAATTGCTTTAACATGTGTTGTAATAAAACCTATTCCAACATCATTGTACAGCATCATACCAATAATGAGTAAAATAAATCCTAAAATTTGTAGCCCTTCAAATGGTTGCCAACCTAAAGCGAGGGTGAAAACCCAAATAATGAGCGTACGTAAACTATCTAGTACCATACGTGTTGTAGCACTGATTTCTCTCGTCACACTGATGCCAGCAAAGTTGAAAAAGGCAATACTGAATATGTTGCCTGCAAAAAAAATAGTAATACATTAAAAAAAATTATGAATTTTGTAATACGTAAGAGGGAATGTCGTGGTCATGATCGTATGATAGTTGGATTTACAACTACCTATGCAATCAGTGCCTATCACCACTAATTTTGTGAGTTCGAATCCGCTCAGACGAGGTGTATTCGATACAACATTATGTGATAAAGTTTGTCAGTGACTTATGAGAGGTGGGTGGGTTTCTCCGGGAACTCCGGTTTCCTACACCATTAAAACTGACCGTCACGATATAACTAAAATATTGTTGAAAGTGGCGTTAAACACCATAAACCTAATTCATACGGACTATACATTTCAGGTAAAGAAAAAACACATCAGAACAATCACATGGGTCGGCATTTTGATTTTGATGACATAATGTTTTATATGTAACAGCATTCCTGCAGAAGGGGGAGGGGGGTTAATATCTCTCAGGATTTACCTAGATAGAAGATTCCTGCTAACAAGGGAAATACAGACCTAATGGTAAAAGCTGAACTCCACTTCAAAAAAATTTCGGTCGCCATCATGAATTACTGTTATGGAATAATTGTTTCACAGATTTCCATTTTTGGTAGTCACAATCCCTTAGCCTCCATTCCTCGTTCATGACTTATCATTGGATTTTTCCCATGATCAACACAATGGGTGCCATTAGTGAAGCAGGAACAACTAACCTTCCAGAAAACCTGTAGAGTTTGTAGAACATTGTTTGTTTTTTCACTTTTTTTCTTAGGCCATTGTCCAATAATTTATGACTTCTTACTATATTTTCTTTGACATCTTCAAGTTTTTAAGAAGAAATAATTAACCAAAATGAATAGTTCTATTAACTAGAGGCTCTCAAGATTCTGTATTACTCATCTGAGTTATAGATGCAATGAAACAAAACTGAAAATAATTATTGTCCAGCAATTGTCATCACTAGACCCTATTGCAGGAAGGAATTGCATATGGAAATTAGATGAAAAAAACCTATTAACATCAGACTTTAAATAAAAATTATCAATTTTTTACATTGATCCCTTTTGTTTCACTCATATCTCTGAAACAATAAGAGCTACAACAAATATGTTACAATTCTAGAGAAAGGAGGGGCCAGCGTGGCAGTGATCGTATGGTAGTTGGATTTACAACTACCTATGCAATCATTGCCTATCACCACCGATGTTGTGAGTTCGAATCGCGATCAGGGTGATGTGTACAACATTATGTGATAAATTTGTCTAGTGACTTGCGACAGGCCGGTGGTTTTCTCTGGGTCCTCCGGTTTCCTCCACCAATAAAACTGATCACCAAGATATAACTGAAATATTATTGAAAGTGGCATTAAACACCATTAAACAAACAAACAAATCCTTTTGGTTCCCTCATAATCTCTGAAACAATAAGAGCTACAACAAATCTGTTACAATTCTAGAGAAAGGAATTTTTCAAAGGAAACAATGGAAAAACTGCATACGAATACATTTTATTACCAACCTAGAGTAGCTGTTAGTATCTTTGGATTCTGTGCCAGCTGATGGAAAGCATCTATAGCATCATCTAATCTTTTTGTTGGTAGCTTACTGAATGAATCAGCATGAATATAGTAAAATGGAACCAACAGAGTACCTAGCATGAGGAATCCAAAAATACCTGAAAATAATATCAAAATATACCTGGTATTTAATAATAATTAAAATTAAAAACTTAATTAACATAAAATATCATGAATAGTGAAACCAAGTACCTACCATTAGGATTAGGGTTTAGGGTTATGGTGTTTAAAGCCACTGTCAACAATATTTCAGTTATTTCGTAGCGATCAGCGTTTAAAGCCACTGTCAACAATATTTCAGTTATTTCGTAGCGATCATCTTTATCGATGGAGGAAACCGAAGTACCCGTAGAAAGTCAGACAAACTTTATCACATAATGTTGTACCGAGTACAGCTCGCCATGAATGGGATTCAAACTCACACCTTTAGTGGTGGTTGGCACTGTTTGCATAGGTAGTTGTAAATCCAACTACCATATGATCATGACCATGACAGCCCCTCTTTTTCAAAGGAAAACTGATACTGAGGTATAATAATTACATGTATATATTGGCTATTAACTAAATCTTTAGATTTATTAACATATATTTTTTACTATTTTTGCATTGAATTTTGGAACTATACCGACAGTGATAATTTATGATTTTCATTTTACTATGATACCATCACAACCACAAGGACCACTTAATCATGGATAAACAAACAACGCAGTAATTCAGGAATTCACTTACAAGTGATTTATTTTTTATATTCAGAATGTAAGAGTATAGTTATATTGCTTATTACATAGATTTTACACTTCGGTTGCACTAATAACATGTTGCAAAACGGAGCTTATTTGTCATTGTGGGATGAACGATAATATTTTCTACTGTAAAGTCATGCAGTGAAATGAATTTCTCACTAAAAAGATCAGCCAGTTCCTATTTTTAGGGGTGGAAAATATTCTTGTCTTTTACTCTCCCCATACAAGACAAGAAAAAAAATCACACACCTTTTCCGGGGCCCGGATGGCACAATGAGTTAGGCTGTTGCATCTAACAACTGATACAAGGCTATCACCAATACGGTGTGGGTTTTCTCCCAGCTTTGTAAATTACAACTAGAGGCTCCCAGGAGCCTGTATAGCTCACCTGGGTATAACAACATCAGTCAATAAAACTTGGCAACTCCGGTCAAAAAATAACAAATGTAGCCCTCGTCATTGCAGACCCCCTCTTCAAAAAAATTTGGGCAGGGGTTCCCCCCTTTA
>MJUT01054502.1:515362-527492 GCA_002080005.1 Gigantidas platifrons
TTTTTTTCTTAATTTTTCATATCAAGAAAAGCAGAATTAAATTAGTTTTAAATTATAATTGCATTTTTTTTTTAAAGTTCAACATTTTGAGAATATACAAGACAAAATGCAAAACTGAATTAATTTCATTTGAATCTCAATACAATTATGGTACTTTTGTAGACAAATCATATATGTCTCTGTGTTTTAAAGAGCATGCCTCTGAAAAATTATTTTTAAAATGACTTCTATAAACTACATCCATTTTTGCTTTTGTTGATTAAATTTTTTTTATCAAAAATCAGACATAAATTGACTCTGAATAATTATGTCCACTACCTGTAGTTTATAGACATGACGATCGTACAGTACAGTAGTGGAAGTTCCTCCTCCCTTCTTATAATGCCACACTCCCACCAAAGACAGCCCCTCTTATCACACAAGACAGTAGTGGTAGTCCCCCTCTTATAAGGCCACTCCCACCAAAGGCAGCCCCTCTTATCACACAAGACAGTAGTGGTAGTCCCCCTCTTATAAGGCCACTCCCACCAAAGGCAGCCCCTCTTATCACACAAGACAGTAGTGGTAGTCCCCCTCTTATAATGTCACTCCCACCAAAGACAGCCCCTCTTATCATACAGTACAGTAGTGGTCGCCCCCCTCTTATAAGGCCACTCCCACCAAAGGCAGCCCCTCTTATCACACAAGACAGTAGTGGTAGTCCCCCTCTTATAAGGCCACTCCCACCAAAGGCAGCCCCTCTTATCACACAAGACAATAGTGGTAGTCCCCCCTCTTATAAGGCCACTCCCACCAAAGACAGCCCCTCTTATCACACAAGACAGTAGTGGTAGTCCCCCTCTTATAAGGCCACTCCCACCAAAGGCAGCCCCTCATATCACACAAGACAGTAGTGGTAGTCCCCCCTCTTATAAGGCCACTCCCCCCAAAGGCAGCCCCTCTTATCACACAAGACAGTAGTGGTAGTCCCCCCTCTTATAAGGCCACTCCCACCAAAGGCAGCCCCTCTTATCACACAAGACAGTAGTGGTAGTCCCCCCTCTTATAAGGCCACTCCCACCAAAGGCAGCCCCTCTTATCACACAAGACAGTAGTGGTAGTCCCCCTCTTATAAGGCCACTCCCACCAAAGACAGCCCCCTTATCAGTCAGTACAGTAGTGGTAGTCCCCCTCTTATAAGGCCACTCCCACCAAAGACAGTCCCTCTTATCACACAAGACAGTAGTGGTAGTCCCCCTATTATAAGGCCACTCCCACCAAAGGCAGCCCCTCTTATTACACAAGACAGTAGTGGTAGTCCCTCCTCCCCTTCTTATAAGGCCACTCCCACCAAAGACAGCCCCTCTTATTACACAAGACAGTAGTGGTAGTCCCCCTCTTATAAGGCCACTCCCACCAAAGGCAGCCCCTCTTATTGCACAAGACAGTAGTGGTAGTCCCTCCTCCCCTTCTTATAAGGCCACTCCCACCAAAGACAGCCCATCTTATCGTACAGTACAGTAGTGGTAGTCCCCCTCTTATAAGGCCACTCCCACCAAAGACATCCCCTCTTATCGTAAAGTACAGTAGAGCCTAGAGGTAGTCCCTCCTCCCCTTCTTATAAGGCCACTCCCACCAAAGACAGCCCCTCTTATCGTACAGTACAGTAGTGGAAGTTCCTCCTCCCCCTCTTATAAGGCCACTCCCACCAAAGGCAGCCTCCCTTATCAGGCCAGACTTCAAATACACTGAATAAGTATAATACTACTTAACTGTCCCTCTCAAGGAGGACAACCCCTCTTACAAGGACACTTTTTCATTGCAATGGGTGTGGCCTTATAAGAGGGGTGCTAATGTACAAATTCAGTTTCTGCTTGTTAAGAATATTTTGTATTTAAAATTTCCACAACGATTTATATACAAATGTTGCAGATGACAACAATTTTTAAATTTTTAAAAGAAATCAATTTATATTCAAAAATATACAAATGTAGTTGAATAACATATTTCTCATTTTAATGTTTCTTTTATTTGTACATATAACCTGTTTGTTTTATAGACAACATTGTATTATTTCTAATGGTCTTGTAGGTGTCTAAGTTAACACAAAATTTGTTCGCGCCACGATCTAGCTGAAATATTGCTAAAGCTGGCGTCAAACATCAATCAATCAAAAATTTACCTGCAATAACTGCATTGGTATCACTTTTAGCACTATTGTTGGTTAAAATATCTGTAAGTCCAACAACTCCCAAACCGAGTATTACGCCAACAATGCCAACCCACATCTGGGCTTTAATGGTCCTACCGAGGAATGCCACAGACAACAAGGCGGTGAAGATAATAACAGCACCTGGAAATAAACAATTTATAATACAGATATAATTTTAATGGTTTACAAAAATAAATCATACAGGAATTTGCAAATGTCCTGTCTGTTACAAATTTTTTCATAAAAATAAGTTATTAACAGTTTTGACCCATTTGTAAATAACTATAGGCTCACATGGACCTCTGGGGCCATCGGGGCCGTGATCGTACTATAGTAGTTGGATTTACAACTACCTATTGCAATCAGTGGCTTTCACTGATGTTGTGAGTTCGAATCTCGATCAGGGCGAGGTGTACAACATTATGTGATAAAAGTTCTCAGTGACTTGCGACAGGTTGGTGTTTTTTCCGGGTCCTCCGGTTTCCACCAACAATAAACCTGATCACCATGATATAACTGAAATACTGTTGGAAGTGGCATTAAACACCATCAAACAAACAAACAAACACATGGACCAGTATCACTCATCTGGTAAAGAGAACTTATTGAACCATGACATTTCACAGCGGTAAACGGAAAGGGGGGAGGGGGTAAGGGTTATGATGTTTAATGCCACTTTCAACAATATTGCAGGTATATTATGGCGGTCAGTTTTATTGGTGGAGGAAGTCGGAGTACTCAGAGAAAACCATCAACCTGCTGTAAGTCACTGACAAATTTTATTCTAAACAGAAACAAAGCCACAAGAATAAAGTTATATGTCGGGTGAGGGAAAAAATCACAAGAAAAAACATCACAGTATATGAGTTATAAATTTCTACCTTTGATTTAAAACCAGAACTTAGTTTTACCTGTATATACCTGATGTTTTATTAATTAATTTTCTAGTTAAAAAAAATGACTTTAACTCCGCCAGTGTAAACTGCCGGTCCCCAGCCCTGAAAAAATGAGGAGGGAAGTCATCAAATAGTGGCAAACGTATTTTTTTTTTTTGCGCAAATGATACCAAAGATTTTAAAAATGTATTGGCTCAAATAATCGCATTTTTGGCGCAAACGGATATTGCCCTAAAAAGTCATATGTCGCACAGGGAAAAAAAGTCACTCGAAAAAATATCACAGCATAAAAGTCATATGTCAGGTAGGGAAAAAAGTCACTCGAATAAATATCACAGCATAAAAGTCATATGTCAGGTATGGAAAAAAGTCACTCGAAAAATATCACAGCATAAAAGTCATATGTCAGGTAGGGAAAAAAGTCACTCGAAAAAATATCACAGCATAAAAGTCATATGTCGTATAAGAAAAGTAGTCACTAGAAAAAACATCACAGCAAAATATTCATATGTCGTGTAAGAAAAGTAGTCACTAGAAAAAATATCACAGCAAAAAAGTCATATGTCGTGTAAGAAAAGTAGTTACTAGAAAAAACATCACAGCAAAATATTCATATGTCGTGTAAGAAAAGTAGTCATTAGAAAAAATATCACAGCAAAAAAGTCATAAGTCGTGTAAGAAAAGTGGTCACTAGAAAAAACATCACAGCAAAAAAGTCATATGATGTGTAAGAAAAGTGGTCACTAGAAAAAACAGTAGCATCCCAAATTGCTGATTCCCATATTGCAGAGTCCATTTTGCCGAATCCCATATTGCCGACTTTTGTTAAAAATGACTAAATTTCATAATATTATTTTTTATTTTAAATATTCTGTCGCCGGGCCCTATACATCTGGCTCTTGCATGACCTGAGTAGTGGTTCTAGTAAATCATCTTCCACGGGGGTGCGTCTGAAGATATGTACTGGTTGTATACTTCTTTCATTGGTATGGTTGGGTTATCTGCTGCTCTCTCACAGAGATCTGATTTCATCTTAGCTGAAAGTGTGGCTTCCATATCAGGTTCATGGTCATGATAAGTAGATTTAAGTAGCTGCACGTCCAGGACAGCTCCTTACAGCACATTTCCAGTACATCAGCTGTGTTTTTCTTGTCTTTTAAATAACGGTAGCCATTGTGTAGAAGGTTGACGCCTCTGCCTTTCTTTGCTATGTTAGGAACATCCATGGTGATTTTTTTAAAGAATGATTGTGCAGGCAGACAGAAGAACTTTTATACATGATTTCAATTAATCAAATTTGTTTGAAGTTAATTAATTGCCGATCATTTATTAAAATCTATCATAATCACCTATAGCTTGGATATTGTTATTATAGTACTAGTTCATTTTTAGATTACCGAATTCATCAGTCAGCTCTAAATAATTTGCTATTGAACAACAGTTTTCGGCATTACTTTTTTCTTTCTTACTTAGTAAAACTCTGAATAAACATTTACTTATTTGTAGTTTATTTCCATTGTTCTTCAATTGTTTGAGTAATGAGTATCGGCATCTCCTATTCATCAATCAGTATGCATTTGATTATGGTTTTTCTAATTAAAATTGCACGAACAATTACTGCTTTCAATAAAATATGTACACATCACCAATATTTTTTTTAAATAAAAAATAAAATAATGAAATTTTGTCATTTTTAACAAAAGTTGGCAATATGGGATTCGGCAATATGGGAATCGGCAAACTGGGATTCGGCAATCTAGTACTAATTCAAAAAAACATCAAAGCAAAAAAGTCATAAGTCGTGTAAGAAAAGTAGTCACTAGAAAAAACATCACAGCAAAAAAGTCATATGTCGGATAGGGAAAAAAGTCACAGAAAAAAACATCTCAGCAAAAAAGTCATAATTTTGTAAAGAAAAATATTCAATGTTTACAAAGGAAATATGGAAAATTCCTATAGCTATGCAGTGTATCATAAAGTGTCTATTGGGGGGGGGGGGGGGGTGTCTTGAGTAGAAGTTATCATAATAATTTGTACATTTAATGCCATTTTGCTTTTGAAATTCATCATTTGTGGCATTGCTTCACTGATAAATTCTTTCAGTTCAGTTTTTATCTTGTCCAGACAAAAGGTACTGTTAATAATACATTTTTGTTTCTAGTTCCAATTTCTGCCAAAATGTAATACAATAGAAAATGCACAAAATGTGACAATAGATCTATTGGAGATGAATGCCATTACAATAAAAAATAATGGAGTGTAAACATATTTCAAACTTTAGAAATAGGTTCATTAATAAAAAAATTATGAGAGACAGACCAAATAATCTTAAACTGAAACAAATTAGGAGTTTTTTTTCTCAAATACACATTTTAGGAAAACTATGTAAATTTATACAAGATATAAATAAATCTTTTGTTCTCTAGGCTGTCTTACAGCCCTGTCTCTATTGAATAAATTATATGTTACAGTAAATTTGTAAAATTAGTAATTTTGTAAAATTACTGAAATTTTCAGTAATTTTACAAAATTACTGAAATTTTAATTAGGAATTTGACAAGTTTACTGAAATCTATTTACTTGCTTTAATATTCGAACAACAAGAATAAAAAATAATGTTAACATTAATTCGCTAATACTATATGAAGCAATACTAAAAATGCAACATAAGTTTGTTTATGGTTTGGAGCTTGTTCATGTATTTTTTCATTCAATGACTTATTTGTTTCCTACTTATCTTGACATTGGATCAATACGATGTCAGTTTAACATTTTTTATTAAAGTTTCAAAAACTGTGTGACACACACAATCTTACATCACTCCAAATATGAAATAGTAATATTATGATCATTTATTTTCACAAGACATGCTTGGGTGACATCTACTGTTGCATAACTTTCCCGCTTTATGCACATCTATTTTGCTCACAACAATTTTTGCCGGAACAGCCACACTTCTGAAATCCCTGACCATCACAAATTGAATTCAATCTGACTGCTACAATGTCAGAGGGCTTAAGGAATAAACTATCAGAACTGATTTCTGGTACATGATCATAATAGTATGCTCTGTTTCGTTGCCAACCTATAACCTTTTTTCAGTCTTGCTTTGCACTACAGCCATAATGTTTTTAGGGCCCCTCTTACCACAATGAACATCTACAATGCAACCAATCTCCACTCCATCAAGGACTTTATTTGAGCGATCCAACATACAGATGGCCTGCTTTTCTATAGCGATTCTTGCGTAAAATGACAAATTTAGTTAAATGATTTTGATAAACCATGAGAAATTGATAATCATTAAATTTAAAGGACTGCATATCAATAAGATCAATTTGTCCACGAGAATTGAATTCTTTACTTATGATGGGTTTGACAACTATACCCTTACTAGTGGTATTTATTTATCACCTGACATGAATTCTTTTATCTTAAACTATATAATTAATCCAATCAGTAAATTTGTCAAAAAAATGTTGAAATTTTCAGTAATTTTGTAAAATTACTGGTTTATTTCAGTAATTTTATAAAATTACTGACCTGTGTAGTCATTTTACAAAATGACTGATTTTTCAGTAATTTTGCAAAATTACTGGTTTTACAAATTTACTGTAACATATATATATATGTTAATATTCATTTTGTAATTGTTATTGCATATGTATTTCTTCTCTGTACCGTTCCTTGTATTTATATGGTTTATGAAAATAAAGAAGGTTGACGTTAACTTTTACAGATAATAGTAAACGAGCCATTCATATTTTTTTCTGTGTCTATATTTACTTTTAGACTGGGTTTTATATTATGAATAATGTATTTTTTATTGTGTCTAGAATAAATTGGGTGAGAAAAAGAAACGAGTATCTAAAAACACTGTAAAATACCTCCTTTCTGCACAAAAATGCACAAGGGAGCATTAAATAAGGAGAACAAAGAACTATAATGAAATATTTAACAAGTACAAAAGACCCACATATTCAATTTTAAGTTTAAAAAAAAATGTATGAAAAAACAGTTCATATGTCATAACTATAAAAATGTTTTTAGATACACATATTTTTTAATAATATTTTACACATAATTATACCTTTTCATATCAAAAGTACATTTGTAACTGTTTCCCACAAATACAAACAATACATAACAAACATACATTGCTTGAGGAATGTAAGATATTTTTCTTCTCTTTTTCACAGATTATCATTACAAATTACCACTAATTACAGACCAATTAACATAATCCAATTAGTATTCTTATACAAACATCAAAGACATGACAAGAGTTCTTTCCCCTGGAGTGACACCTGCTCACCTCAGACAATTGTTTAAACAACAATTAAAATTAATTAAATTTTTCAAAGATTTGGAGACAATAATTAATTTCTAATATATGTATGTCACAATTTGATCATAATTTTGACATGAGTGACTATTTTTCAAACATCAGGGGGTCAATAGTTAGAACTGCTTGTCGTAGGAGGTATAAAGACACATGTATTCTGTCATTGGTGTATTCTGAACCCAAGACATGAGAAGAACAACAGGTTAGTGAATCTTAACTATTATTTTTTTTAATAACGTAAATTCATTAAGCTAATTATAATATTTTTTATATTGATTTTAATAATTGGTATTTGTACATTTTTTAATTATTTAAAATTAATGAAAAATTAAGCCAAACAGAATATACTTTTAATTTTATTTTATAATTTAGTATTAATTTTAATAATTGGCATTTGTTAATTTTTGAATTATTTACATTTAATGAAAAATAAAGCCAAGTAGATAATGTAACAATAAATATTTAATAATGTAAAATTTATTAAAAATAAAGGCTGTGCCTGATGTGTAATCCCTTTGAACTTCTGCACTATATATGTGCAATCGATTCAATAAAATATTTGAAATTGATTAAAAATAAAGCCAAACAGAATCTACTTTTATTTAATAATTTTGTATGAATTTTAATAATTAGTATGTATTTTTGTTAATTTTTAAATTATTTAAATTTAATGAAAAATTAAGTCAAGCAGAAAATACTCTTAACAATTAGCAGACTTTATTCAATAAATAAGACTAATTGAAAAATGTATGTGTGTTATATTTTCTATGTAAAAGATTTTTAAATTTTCAAACTGATCACATTGACATGCATACATATTTTATATAACAAGTATGTGTTAACATCATCTGACATCTCTCTCTCTCTCTCTCTTCCCTGACACCATGGAAGATTATAAATTATCCCCATCATTGCCTTGACACATTTTCAATGTTATCTTGAACAGTAGGGCTCCTGACATTACACAGGGTTATAAACACTTTCTGGGGATTTTATAATCACACCTCATAATACAGATGAGTTTAATGAAGATGGATGCATACATTTTTTTTAGGTAAATTACGTAATTTTAAACATTTTAATTAACTTAATTTCAATAAGTAAATTTAGTATCAATAATGGTGGCTGATCATTTTAATGATTTATGGACAATAAAAATAATATTTTAAACTTTTAACTGAATATTTAAACAAATATGTTTTTGCATTATCTATTAACAAACTTGAGCAATTGAAGAATAAATGTTCTTCATCACCAAAATGTAAACCAACCAATAATTTTTCTAATTAATATGTTCTATTTTTTTTTGCGAATCAATTTCTTTTAAAGTAAGGTATATAAATAAAACTTTTTTTAAGGAGAGAAATGTGCTAGGAAATATATATGATTTGTACAACTGAGCTGCTTTCATATTGAGCATATAAATAGATTGCAATTTGTGGTATAATTTCAATAACATAATTCTTTTGTCATTCCTTTCCATTGTACTTTCTATGTGCTGGTGGTGTATTTCAATTAGCACTATTAAGTACTAGGAGAAAGATATGATAAAAATAACACTATTACAATTTATCTGCTTTCATGTAAAATACAAAAGACTTCAATTAGTGGTATGATTTCAATAACATAATTCTTTGTTATTCATTTTCCTTGGTACTTATTGTGTGCTTGTGTCTTAAATTAAATTAGGACTAGCGTGTGCTAGGAAATATATATGACTAGTACATCTGAGCTGCTTGCAAGTGCTAGGAAGTTTATGTGATTTGTAAACTACAAACATCTATTAGTGGTATGATGGCTTGGTAACAGATACTACTTCCCTGGTACTTGTTATGTGCTTGTGTCTTAAATTCAACTAGCACTAGCATGTGCTGGGAAAAATATATGATTTCTACATCTGAGCTGATTTCGTGTAAACTACAAAAGATTTCAATTAGTAGTATTATTTCAATAATATAGTTCTTTGTTTGCTAGTAGCAGACCTGACGAAATTCCTGAGACTCTTGTCTGACAATCGGTCAGACAAGCTGAAATCTTGTGTCTGACCAAACTCAAGTTTGTCGGACTGGATAATTTTTCTGCAAAAATCAATACTTGATCAAAACTGATCGAATAAAGGCTATTTCTAACCAATGTGGCCCTGGTGGCTCAATGAGTTAGGTAGTTGGATTACCTAACAACTCGTACAAGCCTATCATCAATGCAGCGTGGGTTCTCGCCCAGCTTTATAAATTACAAAAAAGGTTGCACTCGACTCGCAGCCGCAAGTGATAAAGTTTACCAGTTGCTTGCCCATGGTCCTCTCCAGGTACTCCGGCTTCTTCCACCACTAAAATTGGTCGCCATGCTATAGCTGAAATATTACTGAAACAGTGAAAGTGGCGTTAAGCAACAAAAATCAAAATCTAACCGCTGACTTTTATTTATTTTATTACTTTCAAACATTTTAAGGACAAATTCCTCTAGATCTTTTGAACAAGTACTGTTTGGTGTTCCTATTCCCAGAAATCTTTCAATTATCTCTACTCTGAAAAACGAATATAAATGGCTTCCTGCTCATCACCAGAGCCCAGAGGTACATTTGTATCTGTCGACCCATACATAATGAAGGAAAAGAAAGATCTTCCCAACATACTAAATATATAAAAATGTGCTTGCAATTGTTTTATTTTTTTTTGCAAATTTATGTGCAAACGAACATATGTTTATAGTTAAAACACACTAAGCAAATTATTTTTTTATTTCAATATTACGTTTTTGTTATGGGATGGAACATCCGGTAGCGTCGATCTTTTTGCCATGATGGGTTAAGCTTAATGTCTTCTCTTTTAGGCTTCGTAGTTACTTTGAGGATTTCTTATTACCTCTGCCGATATTTTACGTTTTAGAGCTTTTCCCCGACACACATTTTCAATCATTCAAAGCATGTTTCTTTTTTTCAAACCGGAAATTATTTTTAATGAGTCACTTCCGCTCATGTGTAAAAAAGTAAACTCCGAAATCGATGTCGGACATCTGGTACGAAAAAAATACGATTTTAGTCGGACCAGCAACAAAAAACGTCAGACTTGTCCGACGGTCCAACGAATTTCGCAACCTCTATAGTAGATGTCATTATTTTCCCTGGTACTTGTTATGTGCTTGTGTCTTAAAATCGACTAGCACTAGCATGTGCTAGGAGAAAGATTTGATGAGTAGAGCTTAAACTAAGAAATTTAATAAATGAAATTCACATTTCCTGGTTCATGCTATGTGCTGGTGTTACATTTCAATTAGCACTAGTCTGTGCTAGAAAATATGCTTTATGAGTACAACTACTAAACCTCTATCCAGAATATTAAAAAAAAAACATCCAATCAGTAGCCAGGCATATTATTTTCATAATTATGTTTTTGTTTTAACAGATATCATTATTTCCCTAGTACTTGTTATGTGCTTGTGTCTTAAATTCAACTAGCACTAGCATGTGCTAGGAGAAAGATTTGATGAGTACATCTTAAACTAAGAAATTTAACAAATGAAATTCACATTTTCTGGTTCATGCTATGTGCTGGTGTTACATTTCAATTAGCACTAGTCTGTGCTAGAAAATATGTTTCATGAGTACAACTACTAAATTTCTATCCGGAATATTTAAAAAAAAAACAACATATCAGTAGCCAGGTATATTATTTTATCAATTATGTCCTTGTTGTAACAGATATCATTATTTTCCCTGGTACTTGTTATGTGCTTGTGTCTTAAATTCAACTAGCACTAGCATGTGCTAGGAGAAATATTTGATGAGTACAGCTTAAATTAAGAAGTAAATTTAATAATTTCAATGAAATAACAAATAAAATTCATATTTTCTGGTTCATGCTATGTGCTGGTGTTACATTTCAATTAGCACTAGTCTGTGCTAGAAAATATGTTTCATGAGTACAACTATTTCAGCCTATATGTCGAATATTTCAAAAATGGGGCAATCAGTAGCCAGGGCTATAATTTTGATCATTATATTGTTACTGTAACAGTTGTAATTATTTCCCCTGGTATTTGTTATGTGCTTGTGTCTTAAATTCTACTAGCACTAGCATATGCTAGGAGAAATATTTGACAAGTACAGCTTAAATTAAGAAGTAAGTTTACCACTATCAATGAAATAACAAATGAAATTCATATTTTCTGGTTCATGCTATGTGCTGGTGTTACATTTCAATTAGCACTAGTCTGTGCTAGAAAATATGCTTCATGAGTACAACTACTAAACCTCTATCCAGAATTCCAGAATATTTAAAAAAAAAAAAAATGGGAGAAGACTTCATAAGTTGGTAAAACTTGTGTCCTCTCCCTTTTGTTAATTTAACAAATAAAATCATCATACACTAAATAAAAAAAAAAAACATCCAATCAGTAGCCAGGCATATTATTTTCATAATTATGTTTTCGTTGTAACAGATATCATTATTTTCCCTAGTACTTGTTATGTGCTTGTGTCTTAAATTCAACAAGCACTAGCATGTGCTGGGAGAAAGATTTGTTGAGTACAGCTTAAATTAAGAAGTATGTTTACCACTATCAATGAAATGACAGCTTAAAATAAGAAATTTAACAAATGAAATTCACATTTTCTGGTTCATGCTATGTGCTGGTGTTACATTTCAATTAGCACTAGTCTGTGCTAGAAAATATGTTTCATGAGTACAACTACTAAAT
>MJUT01054502.1:533625-547429 GCA_002080005.1 Gigantidas platifrons
TATGTGCTTGTGTCTTAAATTCAACTAGCACTAGCATGTGCTAGGAGAAAGATTTGATGAGCACAGTTTAAATTAAGAAGGAAGTTAAGCACTATCAATGAAATAACATGAAATTCATATTTTCTGGTTCATTCTTTGTGCTGGTGTTACATTTCAATTAGCACTAGTCTGTGCTAGAAAATATGCTTCATGAGTACAACTACTAAACCTCTATCCGGAATATTAAAAAAAAAACCAACATACAATCAGTAGCAAGGCATATTATTTTCATAATTATGTTTTTGTTGTAACAGATATCATTATTTTCCCTGGTACTTTCTATGTGCTTGTGTCTTAAATTCAACTAGCACTAGCATGTGCTAGGAGAAAGATTTGATGAACACAGTTTAAATTAACAAGGAAGTTTAGCACTATCAATTAAAAAACAAAGAAATTCATATTTTCTGGTTCATGCTATGTGCTGGTGTTACATTTCAATTAGCACTAGTCTGTGCTAGAAAATATGTTTCATGAGTACAACTATTTCAGCCTATATGTCAAATATTTCAAAAATGGGGCAATAAGTAGCCAGGGCTATAATTTTAATCATAAAATTGTTACTGTAACAGATGCAATTATTTTCCCTGGTACTTGTTATGTGCTTGTGTCTTAAATTCTACTAGCACTAGCATATGCTAGGAGAAATATTTGAGTACAGCTTAAATTAATAAGTAAATTTAGCACTATCAATGAAATAACAAATGAAATTCATATTTTCTGGTTCATGCTATGTGCTAGTGTTACATTTCAATTAGCACTAGTCTGTGCTAGAAAATATGCTTCATGAGTACAACTATTAAACCTCTATCCGGTATTATTAAATAAAAACATACAATCAGTAGCAAGGCATATTATTTTCTAAGGCTGTCACGGTTATCCGTGTAACCGTCGGCGGTTAGATTTCAAATACTATCCATTTAAAGAATTAATAAAAGGTTACCCGTAATGTATACGTGTATACGAGATCAAGCGTAAAATACGGTCAAGTAAAAGTACAGTAACATCGGTAAAACAAAAAATCGATAACAATCTGAATTGAGATTAAAATCAATTACATTGTCAATAAATGTTAATTTTGTTATTGTTTTTAGCTGGTGACATAAGTGTCACAGAGTTGTTGTTTCAGGGTCTTTCAGTTGAAAGTTTCAAATGAATGATGGCAAGTTCAAAACGGTCGTAGCTAGCTACATGGTCAATGTCACCTGGGTTTTTTTTTTATGTTCATACTGTAAATGCTTCAGTTTTTTTTTTGTGTGGTCTTATTCTCCTACCCACGTAAGTATATTAGACTGCTTAAGTTTTAATTCTTGAAGAAGGTTATCAACAAGCATATTTTTCAAGTCTTTCTGTTTGCAGATAGGAGCAGCATAGAACAAATCAAGTCAACTGGCTTGGTACTTTCTGAGAAGAACAACTCAGTACAAATTCCCATTGGGTCTTGTAGGCTTCTATGTTAAACTTTGTTTGTCTATGGCGGCCATCTTGAATATCCAATTTAGGTAGAGGACCATCCATAGATCATTCACACCAGAAAACAAATTCAATTGAATCAGTAGTTTCTGACCAGAAGATTTTTAAAGATTGACGAAGCAGAAAACATTATCTACCCCTGGCAGCCATGTTTAATTACCGATCAGCACCAAAATTACAATTCTGGTAAAGGACCTACCGGTATGTTAAACTTCATCCGTCAATCGAGGTCACCTTGAATTTCCAATCTGCACCAAAATAATAGATCAGGTGTAGAACCATCCAAGTAACATTCATATAATGCAAAATATTCAATTTGTTGAGTAGTTTCTCACAAAAAGGTTTTTCAATGAAATTCCCATACAGTCCAATGGTCCACTGATGGCGGCCATCTTGGATGGAGGTCTGGGTCACTGGATATAATGTTGAAAGTTGACCATTTAAGTACCATTCATGCCATGTTTTAAATTGGCTAACTGGTTTCAGAGGAACAATTTAAGTACCATTCATGCCATGTTTTAAATTGGCTAACTGGTTTCAGAGGAAAAAAAATTTAAACATTTTTTCCCATAGGGTCCTATGTTAAAACTATGTTCGCTGACGGTGGCCATCTTGGATGGAGGACATTATTTTGAAAGTTGACCACCTAAGGACCATTCATACCATGTTTGCTTTAAATTGACTTACTGGTTTCAGAGGAACAAATTTTAAAACATTTTTTCCATAGGGTCCTATGTTAAAACTATGTTTGCTGATGGCAGCCATCTTGGATGGAGGTCGGGGTCACATGACATTATTTTGAAAGTTGACCACCTAAGGACCATTCATGTCATCTTTGCTTTAAATTGACTTACTGCTAAAACTAAGTCGAGTCATGGCAGCCATCTAGGATATGCGATCGGCACAAAAATAACAAATTTAGTAGAGGACCATCCAGTCATCATTTCTATAATGTTACAATTCCATCGGCTGAGTAGTTTCTGACAAGAAGATTTTCAAAGTTTCAACCAATCAGAACACATTATTGGCCCTGGCGGCCATGTTGGATTTCCGATCTGCACCAAAATAACAAATTTAGTAGAGGACCTCCCAATGACCATTTCTGCCAAATTTGGTGCAAATCAGTTCAGTGGTTTCAAAGGAGAAGAAGAAAGTATGCAAAGTTTGCAGACGACGACGACGACGACGGACGCAAAGTGATGACAAAAGCTCACATGACCCTTTGGGTCAGGTGAGCTAAAAAACATCCAATGAGTAGCCATGCATATTATTTTCATAATTATGTTTTTGTTGTAACAGATATCATTATTTTCCCTGGTACTTGCTATGTGTTTGTGTCTTAAATTCAACTAGCACTAACATGTGCTGGGAGAAAGATTTGATAAGCACAGCTTAAATGAAGAAGAAAGTTTACCACTATCAATGAAATAACAAATGAAATTCATATTTTCTGGTTCATGCTATGTGCTGGTGTTACATTTCAATTAGCACTAGTCTGTGCTAGAAAATATGCTTCATGAGTACAACTACTAAACCTCTATGTGGAATATTTAAAAAAAAACATCCAATCAGTAGCCAGGTATAGTATTTTCAATTTTTGTTGTAACAGATATCATTATTTTCCCTGGTACTTGCTATGTGCCTGTGTCTTAAAGTCAATTAGCACTAGCATATGCTAGGAGAAAGATTTGATGAGTACAGCTTAAATTAAGAAGTAAGTTTACCACTATCAATGAAATAACAAATGAAATTCATATTTCCTGGTTCATGCTATGTGCTGGTGTTACATTTCAATTAGCACTAGTCTGTGCTAGAAAATATGCATCATGAGTACAACTACTAAACCTCTATCTGGAATATCTAAAAAAACATCCGATCAATAGCCAGGCATATTATTTTCATAATTATGTCTTAGTTGTAACAGATATCATTATTTTCCCTGGTACTTGTTATTTGCTTGTGTCTTCAATTCAACTAGCACTAGCATGTGCTAGGAGAAAGATTTGAAGAGCACAGCTCAAATTAAGAAGTAAGTTTAGTACTATCAATGAAACAAGATTGCAACACGTAGGCATATGTCTCCCGCCACAATAGAGAGAGGTTTTATGTGATTGTAATGTTATCCATGTGATATATTTATAAAATCGAGAAAGCATCCGAGATGCAACAGCCGAGTTGCAAGTCAAAATCTTGGGGCATTTAATTTGTCTATTCACCCTGATCATAAATATATATGGCTTAGGGGTGGGGATATCAACCATTAAAAAGTTCACTTCAGGTAGGGGGTGGGGTATGACCACCCAAGGCCTGAGCTATAAGGCATTTAATTTGCCTAGTCACCCTGATCATAAATATATATGGTTTAGGGGTAGGGATCTCAACCATTAACTAGAGGCTCTGGAGAGCCTGTCATCGCTCACCTGGTAATAATTGGCAGGGTAAATCCTTAGGAACGTGAAGTCTAACAAAGATTCATATTTTCTTGCGACTTAAGACACAATTTGCTTACTATTGAATGTGTGCTCCATAAATTCTGAAAACCTAAAGTCAAAATTAAAATCTCCCAAGGTAAGTATATTAGACTGCTTAAGTTTTAATTCTTGAAGAAGGTTATCAACAAGCATATTTTTCAAGTCTTTCTGTTTGCAGATAGGAGCAGCATAGAACAAATCAAGTCAACTGGCTTGGTACTTTCTGAGAAGAACAACTCAGTACAAATTCCCATTGGGTCTTGTAGGCTTCTATGTTAAACTTTGTTTGTCTATGGCGGCCATCTTGAATTTCCAATCGGAACCAAATTTACAAGAGGACCATCCATAGATCATTCACACCAGAAAACAAATTCAAATGAATCAGTAGTTTCTGACCAGAAGATTTTTAAAGATTGACGAATCAGAAAACATTATCTACCCCTTGCAGCCATATTTAATTACCGATCAGCACCAAAATTACAATTCTGGTAAAGGACCTACCGGTATGTTAAACTTCATCCATCAATCGAGGTCACCTTGAATTTCCAATCTGCACCAAAATAATAGATCAGGTGTAGAACCATCCAAGTAACATTCATATAATGCAAAATATTCAATTTGTTGAGTAGTTTCTCACAAAAAGGTTTTTCAATGAAATTCCCATACAGTCCAATGGTCCACTGATGGTGGCCATCTTGGATGGAGGTCTGGGTCACTGGATATAATTTTGAAAATTGACCATTTAAGTACCATTCATGCCATGTTTCCTTTAAATTGGCTAACTGGTTTCAGAGAAAAAAAAATTTAAACATTTTTCCCATAGGGTCCTATGTTAAAACTATGTTCGCTGACGGTGGCCATCTTGGATGGAGGTCGGGGTCACAGGACATAATTTTAATAGTTTACCACCTAAGACCATTCATGCAATGTTTGATTTAAATTGGCTTACTGGTTTCAGAGGAAAAAAAATTTAAACATTTTCCCCATATGGTCCTATATTAAAACTATGTTTGCTGATGGTGGCCATCTTGGATGGAGGACATTATTTTGAAAGTTGACCACCTAAGGACCATTCATGCCATGTTTGCTTTAAATTGACTTACTGGTTTCAGAGGAAACAATTTTTAAACATTTTTTCCATAGGGTCCTATGTTAAAACTATGTTCGCTGATGGTGGCCATCTTGGATGGAGGTCGGGGTCACATGACATTATTTTGAAAGTTGACCACCTAAGGACCATTCATATCATGTTTGCTTTAAATTGACTTACTGCTTTCAGAGAAAAATTGTTTTAAACATTTTTCCCATAGGGTTCTATGTTAAAACTAAGTCGAGTCATAGCGGCCATCTTGGATATGCGATCGGCACAAAAATAACAAATTTAGTAGAGGACCATCCAGTCAACATTTTTATAATGTTACAATTCCATCGGCTGAGTAGTTTCTGACAAGAAGATTTTCAAAGTTTCAACCAATCAGAACACATTATTGGCCCTGGCGGCCATGTTAGATTTCCGATCTGCACCAAAATAAGAAATTTAGTAGAGGACCTCCCAATGAACATTTCTGCCAAATTTGGTCCAAATCAGTTCAGTGGTTTCAAAGAAGAAGAAGAAAGTATGAAAAGTTTACGGATGCGGACAACGACGACGACGAACGCAAAGTGATGACAAAAGCTCACATGACCCTTTGGGTCAGGTGAGCTAAAAAGTATACTTGAGGTAGGGGGTGGGGTATGACCCCCAGGGCCTGAGATATAAGGCATTTAATTTGCCTAGTCACCCTGATCATAAATATATATGGCTTAGGGGTGCAGATCTCAACCATTAAAAAGTTCAATTCAGGTAGGGGGTCGGGTATGACCCCTGGGGCTTTAGCTATAAGGCATTTAATTTGCCTAGTCACCCTGATCATAAATATATATGGTTTAGGGGTGGGAATCTCAACCATTGAACAGTTCACTTCAGGTAGGGGGTGGGGTATGACCCCCCCAGGGCCTGAGATATAAGGCAATTAATTTGCCTAGTCACCCTGATCATAAATATATATGGTTTAGGGTGGAGATTTCGGTCACATTTTTTTACAGATTCCCCAGAGGGGTGGGGCTGAGCTGTGGGGAGGGGGGAATGTTGCATCCTCAACTTCACATTGGCATCTCCACCCATACCAAATATTAAGTTCCTATCTTTTATAGTTTCAGAGAAATGTGTAATTCTCAATTTCTTGATTTTACAAGAATTTTTTTTTTGAATTTTTCCCAGTTTCAAACTTAAGAGAGAGATTCTTAATATAATGCCTGTGTGTAAGTTTGAAATCAATTGGTCAACAAATACAAATCTGAGAGCGCTTACAATATATCCGGACGAACGGACGGACGCCCGGCATTTCCATATCCCCCGCTCCGCTTTTTGCGGAGGCGGAGACAACAACAAATGAAATTCATATTTTCTGGTTTATGCTATGTGCTGGTGTTACATTTCAATTAGCACTAGTCTGTGCTAGAAAATTTCGTCCAAAAAACCCCAAAAAAACCCAACAACTAGAAAACTCAGAACTCTGTGTGAAACAAGATGGTCTAGCAGGGTGGATGCATTATACAACTATAAGAATGCATTTCCTGTAGTTATCCATGCTTTAGATACTGTACAATATGATGGTGATGACAAAGTTGGTATGCATTTGGCTGCCATACTGAGATTTTAATTCATCATTGCTCTAGTTGTCACAGAATACATTTTGAGCAATACGTTAGCGTTAGCTACTATTTTTACAGAAACCGGATTGTGATCTGTTAGAGGCAACATCACAGTCAAAGGTAACCGTTAATACAAGACGAAAGGAATGACCCAGCCATTTGGGATGCTATATTTGATTGTGCAGTTAAACTTGCAGCCGAATTTGACATTCCACCTAGTGTTCCACGTCATGTAGGACGTCAGCAACACAGCGCTAACTATAACTTAAATGACCCTAAACATTACTGGAGAGTATCATTGTTTTCTCGTATTTTCGGACCATCTAGTGCATCAAATGAATGAGCGTATGGTCAAAGATGAAGGTCGTTTCGAGGCTGAATGTCTCATTCCGTCAAAGCTTCAAAGGTTTTGTCTAGAAGATGATCAAGTCGGACAATTGTATCCTACTTACAGTACCGATATCCATGTAGCAGATGTGTTTGTTCGTGAGATACAGCATTGGAGAACAAGATGGGGTATGATGGAAGAGAATCCACCAACACTTGCAAAAACATTATCTTAACTAACAAGGACATGTACCCCTCTATATAATATTCAATCCTCTCGATCCTTGTGTCCATGCCATCATCTATTACAGCAACAACTGAAAGATCGATCAGTGCCATGAAAAGAATAAAAAAAACTATCTTCGGTCAACTATAGGAGATGATCGTCTTTCCTCTCTAGCCCTGCTTCATGTCCACTGTGAGATCGAAATCGATGTGGAACGCGTCATTGAACTGTCCGCATGTCTAAAGAATAGAAAAATTGTGTTTCTTTGAAAGTAAAACGGTATTAAGTTGGTATGTCAACAATGCTAATGCTAAACTTAAAAGCGCTAGTCTGCAATAAAGCTATACAACTATTTTTTTACATCTTTTTTAATTTAACTTGGACCAACAATTGCCTATTAACTTGCTTTTATTTAGTAGCAAGTCAATTGTACAGTGAAATCCCACCGAAACCGAGGTTGACATATGTTTTTCTCTGATATTAGAAGAGTAGTATTCAGATATTGCAAGTAAGTGAGAAAACCATCTTAAATGCTAGTATGTTCTCAGGTTCCGGAGGCTTCGCCCCCCCTTGGGCTCCCTACAAGGGCCCTTCCCTTGACCCGCTTGGAACATTAGCGGCCCACAGACCCCTCGCCTACATATCATCTAGTGCCTAGCTATGCCACTGACTGCCGTAGGTAGCAAGACAACATGACCAAAAAAAAAACACTAAGGAAATTCTAAAAATTAAAATATTACTACAAATTAAAATTATTAAGCAACTCAGACTCCACCAAAAACTGAGATTGGACCAAGTGCAGATAAAGGTCCTCAGGTTTTTTTTCATCACCTGTAGAGTTGGTCATGATACAGAAAAAGTAATTGTGATGACTATTACAGCAGAAAAAAAACCCCCAAATATCACTAACTTCGGATTTACTCATATAATAAAACAATTGATGACTTTGGATTTCAGTTAATACCACGATTTATCAACCCCAGAGATCTTATTATCACCTCGGCCGATGCAGCCTCGGTGATAATCAGATCTCTGGGGTTGATAAATCGTGGTATTAACCTCATCCAAAGTCATTAATTGTAGAATGAAATGTACGCGCATCGGGGAAAAAACGTGCAACTGGTCGTGTTTTGAGATCGATCAAGAAATGGACGTCTTATTAATTATCGACATTGTGTATGGAGTTTGTCGAATCGCCATTAAATCAGTACAACAATGCACTTATCTCTTATTTTTTGTGAATCTGCTTTAAGTCGGTGTTAATTATGGACAAAGAACCATGCAAGTTGGCAGTTAATAAGTGACAAAATACAAATTATTCATTTTTACCTGTCACTAGTAAGGTCAATTGCATACGAAAAAAGCGAGGTCAAATTATTTGCTTGCAAGCAAATAAGTAATCGATGGTAATTTTCGTTCTCAAAAGGTGGAAAGTGGTTCGATAAGCTGTTTAATGTGAAATATTCACCTTTATTTCATTATTTTAAAGCTATTTACCAATTTCCAAAGGATATAATTTTTTGTCAAAATCGTAGCTAATGCCCCTTTAAATAACTTTAATAGTTATCAAAACATGTAATCTAAAACACATGTTAATGATTAGATTATACGGCTTGATGCGTTCAATATTTAGTTAGTTAGGCCAGTGTACATGTAATATGCCGCCTCCACCGTCGTCGTCCAAGGCTTGGGCCTTTTTCAAACGAAATACTGATTCAAAAGTCAAATGCAAGTTATGTGTATGTGAATTAGTATATACTGGAGGGACAAGCAACATGTTAAACCATCTTAAATTGAAACATCCATCAGATTTTTCTGAGACACCAGAAAAAGCAAAGCAATCATCAATGAATGAATTCATGAATTCTCCGAGATCACGAAGGTTCTCAATCATCCCAATTGGAACTTATTACCAATGCCATAGTCGATATGATCGTATTTGATTACTTTCCGTCACGTATTGTAGAGGGACGAAGGTTTACAAAATTGATGACAATCATTGCTCCAGAGCTTAAAATTCCTTCCCGTAATACAATTAAATCACCTACACGTAAAACGTACATGGAATTTGGTTATTATATCATTAAGCTTACACAAGTACTTGTTATTGATTTATTACCCATGTATGACAGAAAAAGCTTTTAAAGCTACCGGTTAACCGATTAATTGGTAAGAACATTAACTGAATAACCAGTTAGGTGATTACGATCAAATTGACAACCTATTATTTTCCCTGGTACTTGCTATGTGCTTATGTCTTAAATTCAACTAGCACTAGCATGTGCTGGGAAAAATATATGACTTGTACATCTGAGCTGCTTTCATGTAAACTACAAAAGATTTCAATTAGTAGTATCATTTCAATAATATAGTTCTTTATTTGGTAGTAAATGTCATTATTTTCCCTGATGCTTGCTATATGTGCTTGTGTCTTAAATCCAACTAGCACTAGCATGTGCTAGGAGAAAGATTTGATAAGAACAGCTTAATCTAAGAAGTAAGTTTAGCAGTATCAATGAAAGAACAAATGAAATTCATATTTCCTGGTTCATGCTATGTGCTGGTGTTACATTTCAATTAGCACTAGTCTGTGCTAGAAAATAAGCTTCATGAGTATAAATACCAAACCTCTATCTGGAATATTTAAAAAACCATGCAATCAGTAGCCAGATATATTATTTTATTAATTATGTTTTTGTTGTAACAGATATCATTATTTTCCCTAGTACTTGTTATGTGCTTGTGTCTTAAATTCAATTATCACTAGCATGTGCTAGGAGAAAGATTTGATGAGCACAGCTTAAATTAAGAAGCAAGCTTAGCATATCATTGAAATAACAAATGAAATTCATATTTCCTGTTTCCTGCTATGTGCTGGTGTTACTTTTGAATTAGCACTAGTCTGTGCTAGAAAATATGCTTCATGAGTATAACAACCTCTATCCCGTAATCAGTAGACAGGACTATAAGGCCCGGGTGGCTCAATGAGTTAGGTACATTTTTGTAGTTGGATTACCTAACAACTCATACAAGCCTATCTCCAAACCGTCATGGGTTTGTGCAATTTTCTATGGTTAAAAAGTAAGATTTGGTAAAAAAAAATAATTGTTTGTTTAATCATGTTTTACGGAAAAGTTGAAACAAAATAATATGAAATTGATAAGAAGAAGATTTGATTACTAGTTCTTTGGATATTCCCGTACCTGATTTTGTAGAACTGACTTTTTATTCATTTTAAATTTTCCCGCATCCAGAAAATTGTAGTCTGCATCCAGATCCGAAATTAAATTTTTCAATCAAATTTTGTTTTGATTAATAGCTTAGAAAGCATGTACTCAATTACACTAATATACTGTATATAAATTAAGTGGGAAAATCTATGCTACAGGTATAGTGCCCGTAGGAAATCATTTGAAACTGGCATAGTTCACGTCGCTAGGTATAGTCACCCGTTGTCAAGTGTACTGTTCAAAAATAGTACACACTGATTATCCAATCAAAATACAGCATTTTCATATGTTATGTACTAAAACTGAAATATTGTTGAAAGTGGCATTCAATGCCCAGAACCTGTAAGTAAAACTAGAAACTCTTTAATGGTAAAACAATTTCTGGAGCAGTAAACACCAGGAAAAAGGAGAAAATAACTGGACAACAAAAACAAGATCAAATGCTTCAAAAATGTAAAACTTCTGCTCTGTAAATGAAATAAGCTGATATTCTAGGTGGTAAATATTTTATTCACTTTGTTGCTGTTGATTATTGATATTGAAAAGAATGACCAAATGATTTGGACCTAAATGCAAACGTTAACGCAAAAATATTGAAGTCATTCAGGCAGAAATAGTAGGTCACGGTGACCCATATTTGTGTGCGGTGTTTTAACTGTCCATGACAAAATCACATGTTAAGTTTCATCAACCTGGACCAAGTAGTTTGTCTACATTGGACCTCAATGCAAACGAAACGCAAAAATGTCGAAGTCATTCAGGCAGATATAGTAGGTCATGTTGACCTATATTTGTGTGCGATGTTTTTAACTGTCCATGACAAACTCACATGTGAAGTTTCATCAACCTGGGCCAAGTAGTTTGTCTACATTGGACCTAAATGCAAACATTAACATTGGACGCCGACGACGATGCACAGGTGACGACATAAGCTCTTCTGTACTTCGTACAGGCGAGCTAAAAATGTTTCGAATCGAATTTAATATAAAATTTGTTTAATTGCACTACATTACGTGTGTAGTGTAGAATCACAGAATTTTCCGAGTAAGATAAAAACGATAATTTCACATTGAAATTATCATTTTTAATTTCACTCTCACTATATTTCGCGCCATTTCGTTGTCGTCGTCGACAACTGAAATGACACAAAATATAGCGTGTGAAATTATCATTTTTATTTAACTCGGAAAATTCTGTAATTCACAGCTATCTATATAATAAAAAATAATAATCATATATTGATATTTTTTATTCAGGATGGAGTTCACTTGTGGTGATGTGCTACCAGTTACATGTGGCATATTTGTCAGAGATGTATTTCCGATGTTGAAATCAACCATTATAGTAGTACTATGTGCCATTTTGTTCTACCTTGTTGTTTTTATTGTGGAGATACCGAAAATATAATAGAAGATGTTGATGAGTACATTCAAAACCTACTTGAACACTTTTCCGTAGTCAGACCTATTTGCATCAACTGTAGACCACAAGGAAAAGAGATTCTTTTCTAAAGGCACTGAAACAACTTGTATTTTTTCTTAACCTGAGGTACTAACTTTTGGATTTTGTCATACTTTATAGCACATCCACTACTGAATCAGTATTGAAACCAGCATATGTTTCCTTTACATTTAGGGGCCCGGGTGGCTCAATGAGTTAGGTCGTTGGATCTAACAACTCATACAAGCCTATCACCAATATGGCGTGGTTTCGCGCCCGGCTTTGTAAATTACAAACTAGAATCTCAGGTGAGCCTGTATTGCTCACCTGACATAAATAAGCCCTCTTAAGAATGTCTGCACGTCGAATACATCTAAGTTACTATTCAAATCCCATAGAGTTCTATGTTAAAACTGTGTCTGCTCATGGCAGCCATCTTGGATGGAGGTCGTGGTCACCGGTCACAATTGCCATGTTTGCTTTAAATTGGCTGACTGGTTTCAGAGTAGAAGCCTTTTAAACAATTTTCCCATAGAGTCCTATGTTAAAACTATGTCCGCTGTCGGCGGCCATTTTGGACCGAGATCGGGGGTCACTGAACACAATTTTGGAAGTTGGCCACCTAAGGACCATCGATGACATATTTGCTATATTGGCTTACTAGTTTCAGAGGAGAAGATTTTAAAACATTTTTTTCCATAGGGTCCTATGTTAAAACTATGTCCGTTGACGGTGGCCAATCTTGGATGGAGGTCGGGTCACAGGACATAATTTTGAAGGTTTACCACCTAAGGACCATTCATGCCATGTTTGCTTTAAATTGACTTAGGGACGGACCATTTAACTTGCAGGAGGGGTTATCGTTTTTTTCTAAAAAAAATATTCTGATTCCCAATGCTGCTGAAAAAAATATTCTGATTTTGGTGGAGGAAAAAAAATAATCTGATTCAAACTTTGTGTTATATAACCTAATGTTAAATTCTGGAAAAAAATTTGCGCTTTGCGCGACAAAACAAAAAAATATTCTAACTCTCGTGTTGTCCGAAAAAAAATTTCTGAACGAAAAGAAAAACCATAACCCCCCTGCAAGTTAATTGGTCGGTCCCTTACTGGTTTCAGAGGAGAAGACTTTTAAACATATTTTCCATAGGGTCCTATGTTAAAACCAAGTCGAGTCATGGCGGCCATCTTGAATTTCCGATCAGTGCCAAAAGCAAAAATCTTGTATATGCCCATCCAATGAACATTTCTGCCAAGTTTGGTTCAAATCTGTTTTATGGTTTCAGAAAAATAGATGAAAATGTGAAATTCCCATAGGGTCCAATGGTAAACTATTGTTGCTCTGTGGTGGCCATCTTGGATATGCGATCGGCACAAAAATAAAAAAACTTGGTAGAGAAACACCCAGTCATCATTTCTATAATGTTACAATTCCATCGGCTGAGTAGTTTCTGACAAGAAGATTTTCAAAGTTTCAACCAATCGGAACACATTATTGGCCCTGGCAGCCATGTTGGATTTCCGATCTGCACCAAAATAACAAATCTGGAAGAGGACCTCCCAATGAAGTTTGGTCCAAATCTGTTCAGTGGTTTCAGAGAACAATATGAAAATATGAAACGTTTACAGATGCAGGCGACGACGATGACGGATGCAAAGTGATGACAAAAGCTCACATGGCCCTTTGGGCCTGGTGAGCTAAAAAGGGTGCACTCGACTAGCAGCCACAAGTGATAAAATTTACCAGTTGCTTGACCATGGTCGGTGGTTCTCTCCGGGTACTCCGGCTTCCTCCACCACTAAAACTGGTGGCCATGATATAGCTGAAATATTGTTGAAAGTGATGTTAAAACACCAAAAATCAAAATCAAATCCTTTACATTTAATTTTCAATATTTGTGCGCACC
>MJUT01054510.1:14100-25902 GCA_002080005.1 Gigantidas platifrons
ACCATGAAATAAATTGAAATTTCATGGAAAGTGGCATTATGTTTGTTTGTTTGATGGTGTTTAACGCCACTATCAACAATATTTTAGTTATATCGTGGCAGTAGTTTTATTGATGGAGGAAACCGGAGTACCCGAAGAAAACAACCGACCTGTCGCAAGTCACTGACAAACTTGATCACATAATGTTGTACACCTCGCCCTGATCGAGATTCGAACTCATATCATCAGTGGTGATAGGCACCGATTGCATAGGTAGTTGTAAATCAAACTACCATACGATCACGGCCACGACAGCCCCTCGTAAAGTGGCATTAAGCCGAGTCACTAAAATCTAAGAAACAAAAATATTGTCTGTAGAAAAAACCAGGAAGATGAACATAGATATGTACAAGATCCTTTGACTACATCTACATTTATTGTAGCACAATTTCTACACCCAGTTACTTAAGGTAAGATGTAAATGGGCTCTAGATTGTGCTTCTATTTTAAACTAGAGGCTCCTAGGAGCCTGTAATCGCTCACCTGGCTCAAAGTTGGCCCAGCAGTTTCAGAGGAGATAATTTTTAAGTGAATTTTGGCAAATCTTCTATTTTTAGCGGGCAGGGTTGTCTATTTTTAGTAATGACGGACATCTTGGCTGGCAGCCGGGTCGTCGGACAGAATTCTAAAAGGGGATCACCTAAAGACCATTCCACCATAGTTTGGGTCCAATTGGCCCAGCAGTTTCAGAGGAGATAATTTTTAAGTGATTTTTTGTAACGGTGGCCATATTGGTTGGCGGCCGGGGTCGTTAGACTCAATTCTGAAAGATGAACACCTAAAGACCATTCCACTATAGTTTGGCCCCAATTGGCCCCGTAGTTTCAGAGGAGATAATTTTTAAGTGATTTTTTGCCAAATTTGATATTTTTAGTAACAGTGGCTATCTTGATTGGCGACAGGGGTCATCGGACACAATTCTCAAAGAGGACCATCTGAAGACCATTCCACCATAGCTTGGGCCCAATTGGCCCAACAGTTTCAGAGAAGATAATTTGTAAGTGATTTTTGGCCGAATTTTCTATTTTTGGTAACAGCAGCCATCTTGGTTGGCGGCCGGGGTCGTCGGACAGAATTCTGAAAGGGGATGACCCTAAAGACCATTCCACCATAGTTTGGGCCCAATTGGCCCAGCAGTTTCAGAGGAGATAATTTTTAAGTGATTTTTGGCCAAATTTTCTATTTTTAGTAATGGTGGCCTGGGTCGTCGGACACAATTCTTAAAGAGGACCATCTGAAGACCATTCCACCATAGTTTCGGCCCAATTAGCCCAGCAGTCTCAGAAAAGAAAATTTTTAAGTGATTTTTTGCCGAATTTTCTATTTTTAGTAATGGCAGCCATCTTGGTAAATGGCCGGGGTCGTCGGACACAATTCTCAAAGAGGTCCATCTGAAGACCATTTCACCATAGTTTGGGCCCAATTGGCACAGCAGTTTCAGAGAAGATAATTTTTAAGTGATTTTTTGCTGAATTTTCTATTTTTAGCAACGGCGGCTATCTTGGTTGGCGTCTGGGGTCGTCGGACACAATTCTCAAAGAGGACCATCTGAAGACCATTCCACCATAGTTTGGGCCCAATTGGCCCAGCAGTTTCAGAGAAGATAATTTGTAAGTGATTTTTTGCTGAATTTTCTATTTTTAGTAACGGCAGCCATCTTGGTAGGTGGCGGTATTGTCGCACACAATTCTGAAAGGGGACCACCCAAGGACCATTCCACCAAAGGTTGGTTCAAATTGGCCCAGTGGTTTTAGAAAAGTTGATTAAAATGCAAAAAGCTAACGACAGACAGATGACGGACGCCCAGTGATAGCAGGTGAGCTAAAAAAAATCTTAATTTACATGTACATTTGTGCATAATGCAATGTGGTCCAGTGTCAGACTGAACAAATGAATGTCATGGTCCAAATTGTTGAGAAATGAAGCAACTTCTATCTAATAGGGTATATAAACAATATAATTGTCTAAATCTTAGGTGTAATGCAATATACTATAATATCAGAATAAATGACTACATGTCCAACTAAGACAGCAAGGGGATGATGTGGCTATGATTGTATCTACCTATGAAATCATTACTTATGTGTCAAAGATAGTCCAAATTGTTAAGACAGCAAGGGGATGATGTGGCTATGATTGTATCTACCTATGAAATCACTACTTATGTGTCAAAGATAAACTCACACATGTAAATGGGTTCTAGATTGCACTTTACTTTTTGTTTCCATTTAAAGCATGCATTATCTTTGAAAGATGGAAGTACCAGGTATGACTGGCTGGAAATATAACCTTAAAATGATTTACAGCACCCTAGTCTAAGACATATACCATAACACACTAGGAAGTCAAGAATTTAATTAGAATACTTTCTTTCTTATTTCTTACCAAAATTTAAATTCAGGTAATCTTCTCATAAAAGGTTTAAATTCTTCATTTGCTTTTGTTGGCAGTGAAGGACCGTCGTCTGAAAAAAATAAATGCTACATTAGATGATTACTTACAAATACAACTTTTATATCATATAAAAATTCAAATCAATCAAGAGAAACATATAAAAAAAACAAAATAAAAAAACTAGAGGCTCAGTGAGCTGAGCCTTGTCGCTCACCTTTCATTCTGCTTTGAGGAAACTTAATACAGAACCTTCCATACATGTACATGTACATTTGTAGATGCTTCCAAGTTTTGGTTCATATGGCTAAGCAGTTTCAAAGGAGAAGATTTTTTAGAAATCCACCAATCGGAAACAAGAATTGCATGTGGCATCCATGTTTGTTAATGGATCAGGACAAAATGAGCAATCTTGATAGAGGACCTTCCATAGATGCTTATTACCAACTTTCGGTTCATTTGGCCATGCGGTTTCAGAGGAGAAGACATTTTAGAAATCAACCAATCAGAAACAAGAATTGCCTGTGGCGACCATTTTTGTTAACGGATCGGGACGAAATGAGCAAACTTTATAGAGGACCTTCAATAGATTCTTCCCACCAAGTTTCAGTTCATTTGGCTGAGGGGTTTCAGAGGAGAAGATTAAAATGTGAAAAGTTAACGGACAATGGATGCNTATTTCTTACCAAAATTTAAATTCAGGTAATCTTCTCATAAAAGGTTTAAATTCTTCATTTGCTTTTGTTGGCAGTGAAGGACCGTCCTCTGAAAAAAATAAATGCTACATTAGATGATTACTTACAAATACAACTTTTATTTCTTATAAAAATTCAAATCAATCAAGAGAAACATATAAAAAAAAACAAAAAAAAAACTAGAGGCTCACCTTTCATTCTGCTTTGAGGAAATTTAATACAGAACCTTCCATACATGTACATGTAGATGCTTCCAAGTTTTGGTTCATATGGCTAAGCAGTTTCAAAGGAGAAGATTTTTTAGAAATCCACCAATCAGAAACATGAATTGCATGTGGCGTCCATGTTTGTTAATGGATCAGGACAAAATGAGCAATCTTGATAGAGTGATAGAGGACCTTCCATAGATGCTTATTACCAACTTTCGGTTCATTTGGCCATGCGGTTTCAGAGGAGAAGATTTTTTAGAAATCAACCAATCAGAAACAAGAATTGCCTGTGGCGGCCATTTTTGTTAACGGATAGGGACGAAATAAGCAAACTTTATAGAGGACCTTCAATAGATTCTTCCCACCAAGTTTCAGTTCATTTGGCTGAGGGGTTTCAGAGGAGAAGATTAAAATGTGAAAAGTTAACGGACAATGGATGCCAAGTGATGGTAAAAGCTCACATTGCCTTTGGGCAAGGTGAGCTAAAAAAAAAGGAAAACTTCTTATAGTCATAAGCTGCTGGTAATCCTCATTAAATAAATAAAGAAAGAAATTAAAAACTTTGATCCATATACCTATCGCAACGTTGCCTTTTTATTGTTCGTAAAATAATTCATTGTCAAATTAATGTTCACTTGACTTTAAACAACAATCAATCAATCAATCAATGTTTTGACATCTCAATTATTGATTTGTTTAATAATAAATACATGTAAATCACTTTGAATCTGTGTGTACAATACAAACGATACAAAACTGATTACAAACTATTCAAGCAATTTTTGTACTCTTACTCCAAAAAAAACAACAACAGCCAATCAGAATGCTCGACCTAATGTTAATAGCATTTTGATTGGATGATTTTGGAGTATGAGTAAGTAACAGTGGCCACTCTTGAGGGGAGAAAATATAACACATTACTATCTGTGCATTTGAAATCTGGCTTGGGGAGAGAGGGGTGGCCTTACAAGAGGTACTGCTGTAGTTTAAAATGTTATGACTGCAAGACCAGAACTTACACATGTACATATAAAGGTAACATTAATTAACAGGTTTGTATGTATAAAAACCTTTAGGTTAGGCCATAAAAAGTTAATTTCTTGGTTCTCAGGCCCGCCCGCATGTGGAAATTTGTCGCCGCATTGCCGATTTTATTGCAAAAATAGAAAAAAAAATTTAAATGCAGTAGCGCTGTCCGTACGGAAAAAACAACCGCATCCGTTTTTTCTCTTATATCGTGTGGTCGGTGAAACGCTTTAAAACGCATCATGCTTAAATGAAATTTAAAGCATCGTTATGACATTTAGACAAAATGTCAATCGTTTCTGTGCAAATTCGGGACAAATGTTTGCCAGTTTTACCAGGGAACATAATAGGGGCTTCTCTGAAGCTTGTACCTTATTGGAATTGTTTACGCAGATAAAAAAAATGGTATGTTGGGACAAGCGGATTGGACTTTTCCATAAAAATTAACCACTTGTGATGTTTCTGCCACCATCGGAAGAAATAAAATTGAAATTTTCGATAAAGTAATGAAAAGTTTTATACATGTCATATTTTTCACCAAAAAAAATGCCTCCCTCATCGCTTTTTACAGCAGTAAAAGGATAGAAAAAAAATGCCGCCCTCCCTCATCAATTTTGACAAAAAAGGGCCTGAGAACCAAGTAATTAATTTTGCATGGCCTTAGGTTAAGAAATTGGACACCATTGCCTCAGAAATAACAATTATTTGATAAAATCACATACCTTCGTCCTCCATTATAGCTGGATCTACTTGTGGTGTTAAGAAGGCTATAAATAGATTCAGTAAATATATTCCTAATGCATAAGTTATTATATACCAGCCCTGAAAAAGAAATAGTATATAATGAAAAAAAGCATGATAAAAACAATAGTTTATCATAATATAAATATGTAACATTTTTTTTTTGGTAACAAATAAGATAGGGAACATGTTATCTTTATGTTGAACGCCAAGTAAGATATATTCTTCAGCTATGATGACAATTGACATAGTCTGTCTTGCATTAGACCAACAAGCTTAAATGGGGTTTAATAAAGCTAGCTGACTGAAACTTCAGTACACTGGTAGACATGTCGCTCCACTCAGACACATTATCTCAATTGCTAGCCAACCACTCTTTGCTCTTAAGTCTTATTCCTTGATGTTTAGCCAAGAAGCATCAAATACCAATTCCACTGTCTTTGGTATGACCCATCCGGGCTAAAAAAAACACCATCTACCATACTCAAGGAGAGCACATTAATCATTAAATCACTGAAATGGTTTAGTTTTTTTCCCTCTTGTTATTATTTCCAAGCTAGGCCATTTGATTTTAACATTGGTAAAATTCATCAAATAACAACACCTAAGCAAAGAAAATTTTGTTTTTACTTCAGAAAAAAGCCACATAAAATCAACACTTACAAGCATGTTAAAATATGTACCCAATACATACATTCATATCCACATTTGGCAAACTAACTTGACAGAGTTATCTATCTTACTTAACACATTGTTCCCTTTTAGTCAAAATATGGATGACTCAAAATTTTTCAACAGTCTGTGAACTTCTTTCTAGATAACAAGATTTGATTGTATAGTCATATTTGTACAATCAATATTTTGTAAATTATTTGTTTACAACTACCTTTAAAAAATACACTCTAACACCATATAATATAAACCATAAACATAAGAAAATCCATCTGGGTGCTAAATGAGGCGTGGCATTATCTAATATACTCTGATGAATCTAGAAATAGAAAAAGTTCTTGTTAGATATAGTACATAAACACTGTAGGTAATGAACAATTTATGATCTCTCAGTGTTTATATTGACATGAACAGCTAACACTTTTTTGTAGCAACTGTCAATACCACCTCAATTACAGCCTACAGGAGTTATGCTGGATTGAATATTAGAAATTTCTATCTGATAAAATAATTACACATAAACCTAACTTGAAACACAATACAGTAGTGGTCGTATGGTAGTTGGATTTACAACTACCTGTGCAATCAGTACCTATCACCACTAAAGTTGTGAGTTCGAAGCCCCGTTCATGGCGAGGTGTACTTGATACAACATTATGTAATAAAGTTTGTCAGAGACTTGCGACAGGTTGGTGATTTTCTCCGGGTACAATAAATTCCTCCACAAATAAAACTTAAATATTGTTGAAAGTACTGTTAAACACCATAAACCTAAATCCAAAAATAATAGTGTTTGTAACAATATCCCAGAGCAATAAATTGACTTTCCCTCATTCCAGAGGACGACATTATTTTAGTAAAGCAAGAGACAACAGCATTCTATTTCTATTTTTTAATTGCCAAAAGAAAATATTGTTTTCAATAATTATTTTTACGCTATACTGTATACTGGTTTTAAATAGTGCTTGTCCAACAATGGGCTTAAATGGCCAAAAAAAAACTCAAGGGTAGATGCTAAAAATTAAGTTGATATGGTTGATCTAATCTTTACCTCTCCTATTCTTTTAAAGAACATAGTAATTGCACCAGGCTGTGATGGTGGTGTATCAATAGATTCCATCTTTGATTTTCTACAAGAATATAAAAATACAAGGTTTAGTTACAATATTTTTTCATTGACAATTGTTGACTAAATTAAGTAGTGTTCCATATAAAACACAGTATCATTCCAATCAATTATTCAGAGTTGTGTGTAATGGTACCAATTAGAGCAAGGTAAAATGTTGAAAACATGCCATTTCAACATTGTTTAATTTTTGTTCCTTCCATTTAATTCTGTCAAAACAAGAGGTCCAGATAAGTTGCATACCTGTATGTTTTGAAAAAATGCTGTGTACATTTACAGGTACATAATGTTACATACAATGTACATGTACACATTAATAACAAAATCTGTACATACAGGCTGCTGTTGTGAAATTGCCTTCGTTGTGTTTTTACAACTTTTTAGACAAATGTAATCATGATTACAAAAGATAAAGATTCTAGTTTTTGATTGATATTGACATGAAGTTGTATCAATGATTATCTCGTCGAGATTAGGCTTCAGAAGAAATTTTCTGTCTGTATCTTCATCCTAATCTCTTCAGAAGCCCTACCAAGGGTATTCTGGAGGGGGGGTGACAACAGTGTGGGAAACCATTTTTTTTCAAACACTCACCAAAATGGCGAGTGGACTGAAACAAGGACTCGCCAAGATGAAATAGAGCTTGCTGAGCTCGCCATTTTTGGCGAGTAACATTTTTTTTAAACTCGCCAACAAATACCAAATAAACAATACAGTAATGTTCAACAATTTATTTTGCAGATTTTGACAAGTTATTAACTTGGTCAAGAAGGATCAACACTCTCTTAAGAGCTGTGTTGATCTCTTCTTCCTCAATTTCGTTGTCTTCGTCTTCATCAACTGGCTCTACAAACTTTTAATGTACGGTATAAAACATGTATGTTAAACCCGGTTCCGATACATATTTAACTTTATGTTTTCACTACGAATTCGTTTGAAATATTTCAAAACCAGATTACTTTATTTGCATTAATTTTAAAAGTCATCACATCTATTTGTAATGAAACAATATTTCATTTAATCGTGAAATCGAACTTGGCAAAATTATATGGGGTCGGGATTTATACTTAATTTTTCTGTCGACAGAAATGAAGTGTTATGGCGGAATGTTTTCTTATCGAGTAAAATGATTAATAAAATGTTGGATAAATGACAGTTAACAGAAAATTTAACTGTTTGGGAGATATGATATTTTAAAGCTGTAAACCAGTTATCGTGGAGAGCGTTTTCAAGTTCCTACTCGTGTTACAACTGTTACTCGCCAGACCGGCGAGTATAAAGTGGATCTTACTCGCCACCCGAAATTTCCACTCGCATGTGAGTAATGTGTTTTGTAGTTAGAGTTATCTCTCAAAAGTCACGTAACCTCAAAGCGAGAATAGCCACAATGACAAGATGGCGGAACGAAGTAGGCATGATTAGTTATTATCGAGATATTTGTTATGATACTGGGCTAGAAATGAATAATAATGCATAAGTAAATATGGAAAACGATAGATAAATATGCAACAAAACGAAATATCCACATGACTCCACTCTAACAAAGCGTTTTGTTGTGAAAATTACCGTTGAAGGGTGCAACAAAATCATGGTCGCAATTTCGCAAATTTTTGATAGGATGAAATCCGTAGCCCTATGGCACAGGCACTTGTTTCTGGTAAAAAAAAATATACCTAGATACTAATAATACCACAAGGTAAGTAACCGTTCATTTGTTAAAAAATCTAGGTCATCACGATTTTCCCGTTTTTTTTAACTCGACGGATGCCAAAATGGAGGAATGGCCTACATGTTCTGAAACTACGATAATTTATCTACAAAATGATGAATAAAACACCTACTTTGCTGAACCTCAACAATACAACAGACCTTTTTCCACGGTTCAGTTATCAGCTTTCATCATCCAGACAGGAAACTGGGATGTTGCTATCCCGCAGTGAAAGAAAAATGAAGAAAAGTTGTAATACAAATTCTATGAAAAATACTGAGATGTTAGATATATGTACATGTATATTGATAATATATTTTTCTAACATCTCAGTATTCTTCATAGAATTTGTATTACAACTTTTCTTCTTTTTTCTTTCACTGCGAGAATGATCATCAAAAATTAAACTTTTTCAAATCCATTTCTTTTATATTACATGTATATGTTCCAGACCATACGCGTATTTGGACCGTGAGTATACTCGTACGGTCCGACCGTATGAGTATACTCATATGGTCTAGTACGAGCTGGACCATACGGGTATTTAGACCATATGGGTTTTTACAATACAAACATTATATCATAAACTTTTATTGAGTTTTAGAAATTACATTTATCATAATTATTATTACTTTAAACAAAACACCATCACCTCATGAAAAGTAAACAGTTTCTGAACTATAATTTTAATTGTCTACCTGAATCACATTTTCGCACAATCGTAACAACTCGGCCATTCTCGCTACCCTGCAAATAACCTCGTACGTAGTAGGCAGATAAATAGAACTACTTTTCACATGTCAGTTTGATAAAATTATATTTTAAAGAATTTTCTATATTTCAATTATTTTCATGAATAAAAGTTAAAGTTTTAATTAGTTTTGCATGATTAGATTTTACTTAGTATGTCTTCCATATTGGATTTTCGTGGACTATATTTTTGTGCAGCTTAACTTCCGGCAAACAATTTAAGAAGAATTTCTACTATCTACATACGAGGTTAATTGCCGAGTAGTTACGATTGATTTTCGCATGCATGCCCAGAGTGACACTTGCTGCTACAAGGAACGCCGGACTTTCTACACTTACATGTTTTGTTCATGCATGTTCCCTTGCATTTATATTTAAATTATGAGGTACTTATATTGCCGGAATCTAGCTGAATCAGTTTTTCCATTCATTAAAACATTAGTAATTCTCTCGGTCTTCTCACGAGTAAACAGTTGGTTTGATGGTTTTTGTAATAAAGTTCCTAAATATGCTTCAAATATTTCTTGCCACATTCTGTTTACTGACGATTACTTTAATTACTTTATTCAATTTCAAACTATTTTGTTAACTGTGAGTGAGCAGAATTCACTTATTACGAACATACTAAATTCAGGACATGTAAGTTTGTAATAGATTAAATTAGACGTATTTCTAAATTGTACAATTGCGATAATTAAAATATATTTTAGATTCGAATAATAACGTTGATCTGTAAAATATTTTTGAAGCTTCGATAATTTCTTGAAACTAGGCAGACCGTACGCGTATGGTCCGACCGTATAGGTATTTTGAAAATATACGCATACGGTCCGGACCGTACGTGTACGGTCCAAATACGCGTATGGTCTGGAACATATATACAATACAAATATTGTGAGCATAAAATTGTAATACATGTACCTGTAAATTAGAGTTATCATTTTTATAGCCAAAGGGAGATAACTCGAATCATATTACCAATCAATGAATCTCTTAAATTCTCTGTTGTACCCTAGAAAATATCTTCAAATGAAACCTTTCAAAATGGTTTATTTTGTTTAATATTGAATATTTTCATTTATTAGTAATTCTATTAATTATATGCAAGATTAAACAAATTCTTTAAAAGTATGAATTTCCAAAATGTATAACTTTCTTTTTTTTCCGTTTGGTTTTAAAAATCAGTGCCAATTTTTCTTTTTTTCAAATGTATATGTAAAATATCCGATTGACTGCCCTCGTGTTTCAATTATTTACATGTATAACATGTGCTATCTTAAATGTATGAATGAGTGTAACAGTATGTTTTGTGTATCTGTGTTTTTGGTTGTATTGACTTGTGACTTCCTCCATCAACAAAACCATTTCTGAACTTATCAATGAAAAAGGTAACCATATTTCAGAACAATCAAAAATTTTATTTGAACAGGAACAATATTACAGGAAATTGTATTCATCCAATCATTTATGTGTAGATAATGATTCTTTCTTCCAGCATGATGTCAAATTAAGTGATGAACAAAAAAACTCTTTGGAGGGGAATTTATCATTCAAGGAATGTGGTGAATCTCTTAAATTAATGAAAAATGGAAAAAGCCCTGGGTCAGATGGTTTCACAGTAGATTTCTATAAATTCTTTTGGATAGATATAGGTGCTTTTGTTTTTCGGTCATTATATTTTGGCTATGAAACAGGTCATTTCTCTCAATTTCAGACTCAATGAGTTATTACTTGTATTCCTAAGGAGAGTAAAGATAGGCGATATATGAGCAACTGGCATCCAATCAGTTTACTAAATACAGATTTAAAAATAGCTTCTGCAGCAATTACAAACAGATTTAAACAAGTTTTAGGTTGTATTATTAGTGATACTCAAAAAGGTTTTATGAAAGACAGATTCATGGGTGAAAATCTCGTCTTCTCTATGATTTAATGCACTATTTAGAAGAAAATGATATGGATGGTTTATTATTATTAGTTGATTTTGAAAAAGCTTTTGATTCTATTGAATGGAAATTTTTACGGAAAGTTTTAAATAGTTTTAATTTTGGTCCGTCTATTTGCAAATGGTTTGTTACTTTTTATGTAGACTCTAAAAGTTGTGTTATAAATAATGGACATATATCAAACTTTTTCAATCTGGTAAGAGGCTGTTATCAAGGCGATCCGCTATCTCCTTATTTATTTATTATTGGTGTTGAGTTGCTTTCCTTACAAATTAAATCAAATCCCAAAATAAAAGGAGCATTGGTGAATGATACTGAATCACTTATTAGTCAATATGCAGATGACACATTCCTTGTACTTGATGGTTGTGAGACATCACTTAGGGAGACCCTGATTTGTTTTGAAAACTTTTATAAAGCTTCAGGTCTGAAAATTAATACATCTAAAACAAGGGTAGTATGGGTGGGAAATAAGAGGTATTCCAATCAAATTCTTTGT